>JAHKKF010510996.1:0-35171 GCA_019740295.1 Labeo calbasu
TAAATAAATGCCGTTCTTTTTATTGTTTTATTCATTAAAGAGTCCTGAAAAAGGTATCACAGGTTCCAAAAAAATTCTAAGCAGCACAACTCTTTCCAACATTGATAACAAATGAGCATATTAGAATGATTCCTGAAGGATCATGCAAAGCTGAAAATTCAGCTTTGCATCACAGGAATAAATTCTATTTTAAAGTATATTAAAATAGAAAATCACTATTTTAAATTGAAATAATATTTCACAATATTACTGTTTTTCCTGTTTTTTTAATCAAATCGACGCAGCCATGATCTGAAAAGACTTATTTAAAAAGTATTAAAAATCTTACTGATGCCAAACTTTTCAATGGCAGTGTAGTTCTTCTAGAAAATAGAATCTATTTAACATTTACTGACCCTTGTGTTGTTCTAAACCTTTTCTATGTTTCTTGAATCAAAAGTCGTAAAGGAAAGGAACAACATGTGAGTAAAAGATAATTTTTGGGAAAATGATTCCTTGAACAGCTCTGTGACTCTGTGTGTGCTGCCCTCTTGTGCTCAGAGGTGGCAGTGCAGTATCAGTTAAATCTGTATATCTGTATTGGTTCAGTTTTCATTTCATTTATATTTATTCTCATTTCACAGTAATATCTGAGATCATAAATAAATCGAAGTGTTCTCTCTTGTCTGGCAGATATCTTTCTACAGCAGTGTCATTTCCTGCGGCAGGCGGGTCACACCGAAAAAGCTGTGTGTCTCTTCCAAGCCCTTCTGGACTTTACTTTCTTCAAGCCAGACAGTGTGAAAGGCCTGCCCACTAGACAGCAGGTACACACACAAACACAAAAGGGTTAAAACCATTCTGTAAAAGTTGGGCTTATTTAATACAGAATAATCAACTAGATGTAATTGTCACCGTGCAGTGAAACTGTGACCCTGCGTTACATTTAAGATAAACATAGGATCTGTAGTAAAATATTTAAAATTTTAAAAAGTATATCGAACAGAGGCATAATTGTATACAGCAAGATATGTTTGTGTGTTCATGTGAAACTGTGGTTTCTCTACCCTCTTCGTTTCTGTCATAGGATTTGCTGAAGAAGCATATTCACATGCACTGTTGCTTTTTAAAACAAACTTTTTCTTCAACAGCAGAAATATCTGTCCTGTCAACAGCCGCATACACGTTCTGCTGAGCAAGACCTAAAGAGTCCTAGAGAATTAAAATGCTCCCTGTCCTAAACTTGACTTGATCAGAAACTGATTGTTGGTTATTAAAAACATGATTCGGATTGTGATAGACCGCTCATATTATACCCACCTCACGTCCTGCGTTTCTTTTGCATTTCTTATTGAAATTTAGAGACATCAATCAGTAACATGGCATAGTGGGTAGTGCACATTGCTGCTGCATTAATCATCCAGTCAGAATGTGATTGGCTGACCACTCCTGGTGTCTTTCTGTGATTGGTTGAACAAGTTTTCAGTGCTGGTTGGGTTTGGTACTGCAGTATGATGGAGTTTTGGCGCTCAGTGTTAAGTAATGACTGCAAATAAAACAAGATTTCAACGTTCAGCTGAGTGCACATTTTATAGGACTATTATGTGAATGGGAATGTTACTGCTAGTGATTGCTTATTAAAAAACTTGTAAATACCTGTCTTTTAAAATCCTTGAAATATTTCATGCATAAATGGTACAAATTCTATTAATTCATTATTCATTTAAAAGATTTTTAAAATTCGTATCCACCAATTACGATTGAATGGACGAATCATGAAAATCCATTGGTCAAAATGTGTAGGAACTTTGTATTATTTGCTTTTATTTGTTTCTCTACTTGTGTTTTCAGGATATTTATTTCTTTGTGTCCAGGTGGATTTTTTTGAGCCTTTTTGGGACAGCGGAGAGCCCAGGATTGGGGAGCGCGGGGCTCGTGGATGGAAGGCTTGGATGCTTCAGCAGGAGAGAGGAGGATGGGTGATTCCACCTGAGCCAGGTCTTCAAACCAAACACACACACATTGATGTGGAGCATTGCGAAAGCACTGTAGTATAGCTAGTGGTTCAGCATTTGGTGCAAAGGCAATTTGATGTTTGGTATTTTTGCCTATTTTACTCGGACATGGGTAATAGGGAATGCTTGTGACATCATGTGATACAGATAAACTAAGGAACTGACCAACTCAGTTTTTGATACTCAATTCCAAAAGATCAAAACCTTATTTTTCCCCCAAATCAAAGTCTTTTTTTATCGATTCTGAGAGCTAACATTACAGTGAACTCTGTGGCCTGCAGATGATGAAGACGAAGAAGAGCAGGACGACTCAGAGATCAAAGACATGACCTGGCCCAAGTGGAAGATCTGGTTAGATGTGGAGGCGTCCCGAGAGGCAAACCACTGGTTGCCATGGAGACCAGATAAAACCAAGGGCCAATCAGAAGAGGACTGTGAGGACCCCGACAGGCAGGTGCGATGTTTGTTAACAACCTGATGAGTCAAATGGTTTCATAATGGATTTTAACATGTTAAACTACACTGTGTTTTTATAGTTTAATGCATAATCAAATTAGCTAAAATATTTGTAAGGTCAAATGAATGTTCCATGTGCACATAAATCTCTCTCTGCCTATATGCAGGTCTTGTTTGATGATATCGGCCCATCTATGATTCGAGTAGACAGACCAGATCTCCAGCTGCAGTTGATTCTGTCATTCCTGCAGTTCCTAGGTCTGCCTGGACCTTCAGGGAGGTTTTCTACCTCTTCCTCAAATGTTCTACTGGACGATCTCGCCTTTCTTGAAGAGGGCCCAGACCCGGAGCGACCACTAACATTTAATGACCTTTCAGTAGCTGGGACCTGTGCAGTGGGTCACATGACATTTCTGAGTGACTGCAGGAGGCAGGCAGGGCTGTGCAAAGCAGGGGAGGAGTTTCTCCAGAACGTTCTACAGCAGACTCTCCCACTCGTCTCCACACAGGATCAAGCTGCTATTACTCTCTGCTGGCTACAGTATGAGAAACTAAAGGTTTGTGTGTGAGAACAAAACTATAAATATACATTTTTTTTTTTGAGAAAACGGGTCATTTTTCATTTATTCAAAAACAAGCAAACAAAAAACAATACATTGTGACATTATTTTCATAATAATAATAAAAATTTTTCATGACTATTAGTCATACCCCCCCCCCCATTATAATATTAAATATAATGTAAATTATATAAAATAATATAATAATAATCTTAAGATTCATACAAATTATATGAATATATAGTTGAGGTCAATCTGCAAAATGTTAATTATTTTACCAAAATTAGAGGGGTTATTTTTTATTTCGTTTACATACACTTGATTCTTAATACTGTGTTGCAACCTAAATGATCCACAGCTGTGTTTTTTGTTTAGTGATAGTTGTTCATGAGTCCCTTGTTTGTCCTGAACAGTTAAACTGCCTGCTGTTCTTCATAAAAATCCTTCAGGTCTCACAAATTCTTTGTTTTTTCCAGCATTTTTGTGTATTTGAACCCTTTCAAACTATGTATGATTTTGAGATCCATCTTTTCACACTGAGGACAACCGAGGGACTCATATGCAACTATTACTGAAGGTTCATGTGCTCACTGATGTTCCAGAAGGAAAAGTCAGGGGTGTGAACTTTTGAAGAGAATGAAGATGTGTACATTTTTCTTATTTTGACTAAATATTATATATTTTTTATTTAGTAGTAGTTTATGGGACCTGAAAGATTTTTTTAAAGAACTGTTTGTGTTAGTCTGCAACCTTCTTCTTTGCTTTTCTGTTGTAGGTGCTGAGATGTTTACGCAGTGGAAATAAAAGGCGACTGAAGTCTCAGGGGAAGCGTAGTAAACGTCTAGCGAAGCGACTGCTAAAAGAGCCAGATAATAGGGGCAGCCTTGCACTTTGGAGAGAGTATGCCCATCTGGAGTGGCTTCTGGGTAATCTGGAGGAGGCACGCAAAGTATTTGACACTGCCTTGGGCATGGGCGTGACTAGAGGTCTTAATGATCCTGTTCTCTGTAACCTGTGCTTTCTCTATGCCCAGTTAGAGATAGAGCAGGCCTCTAACAATGGGACAGTTACCACTTCCAAAGCTGTCTACATTCTCACTAAATTGGCTGAGGGTGCTGCCTACGCACCTTTCTCCGGCCAGCTTAACCCAGTGGCCATATTGAAGGCCAAAAAGGCCTATGAGCAGGCCCTTTTGAGCTTTTTACCTGAGCAGAGCACTGGAGCTCCAAAGAAACTCCACAGAATGTCAAGCCTGGTTGGATGTTTTGGGCTTTTTCAGTACCTCACAATGGGGATAGATGCAGCTGATGCCGTGTACAGTCAGGCTATCCAAAAACTGATTTCCAGCAACATGAGTTCAGAAGTGACAGATGGATCTCTGAGGAGACCCAAGGACTTTTCAGATTGGGAGTCTGTTGCTGTCCAGCATGTAGCACTGCTGCGCCACCATGCCAACACCAATGTGTTTCCTCTCTCCCGGCTAAGACTGGCACTTACAGATGCCCTCTCCTTACTGCCCTCTAGCGCTTCGTTATGGCAACTCTACCTTCAAACAGAGAACCGCTATCACAGCGCAGGTCGTGCCCGCAGGTTTTTCCACATTGCGACAAAGAAAACTGACAGTGTTGTGCCGTATCTTTTCGCCATTACTGCAGAGCGACGACTCAAACAGATGCTGGACTCTGTTCAGAGGTGAGGGAAAACACACAAAAAAAAATCTTTTTCTGTCATTTCATTTAGTTTCCTTTTCATTTACACTGCCGTTTAAAAGTTTGGGATAACTATGATTTTTAAATGTTTTTTAAGTCTTTTCTGCTCATCAAGGCTGCGTTTATTTAATTAAAGATACAGAAAAAAACAGTGATATTGTGAAATATTATTGCAATTTAAAATAGTGGTGTTCTATTTTATTATACTTTAAAATAGAATTTTTTCCTTCGATGCAGTGTTGAATTTTCACCATAATTACTCCAGTCTTCAGTGTTACATGAGTCTTCAGAAATCATTCCAATATGTTGATTGATTATTATTGTTGGACAGTTGTGCTGCTTAATTTTGTGCTTAAATAATAGCATTTATTTAAAATAGAAATCTTTTGAAACAATTTACACTACCGTTTAAAGTTTGGGGTTTTCTTTAATACTTTAAAATTAATACTTCTATTCAGCAAGGATGTGCTAAATTGATAAAAAGTGATAGTAAAGACTTAAATTGTTAGAAAAGAATTTTATTTTGAATAACTTGAATAACTTTTTATTCATCAAAGAGTCCTGAAAAAATAACAGGTTCCAAAAAAATATTTGCTTCCAACATTGATAATAAATCAGCATATTAGAATGATTTCAGCTTTGCATCACCAAAATAAATTATATTTTAAAGTATATTAAAATAGAAAACTGTTACTTCAAATTGCAATAATGTTACCTTTTTTTGTGTTTTTGATGAAATGAATGGAACTTTAACAAGCATAAAAGACTTCTTTAAAAACATCTTACATATCTCAAACTTTTGAACGGCAGTGTAGTTTAAATTGTTTTGTTTTTGTTTTTGTTTCTTGTGCTGTTTTGTGTGTGCGCACAAACACCTCTGGCAAAGCTCAGTCTAACACATCATAGCTAATGTGTCAAAATATATTTCAACATGTGACACAAGTGTGCCGCATTCTCAGCGTCGCAGCAAAGGTCACTATCGCAGACATTTAATATATTCTATAACAGTCAGTGATCTCATTCATGTCACCTTACAGTCATGGTGGAAGAACAGTTGGTTGAGATTTTTGCAGAGCCAACTAATTAAAGTGAGTTAAAAGTTAGATACCTAGGTAATAACACTAATCTGGTTTGGTAACTGATGTCATTGTCCAGGTCTCGTCTTCCTGGAGAAGCCCTGTCTGTCCTCCCAAATAATGGTCTTTGCAACCGTATCCGCTGTCTGTTTGAAAACGCTACAGCAACAGAACATGGAGCGCACTGCCCTCTGCTCTGGAGAATGTATCTAAACTTCATGGTAAAGTTATAAACGCATTATAAACATGTTCAGAAATAGCTACATGTATGGAAGTGTGAGCTATTTTTGTGTGTGTTTTCTACAGGTGTGTGATGGGAATCCTGAAAGGGGCAGTGGGATCTTCTACAAGGCCCTACAGGCAGTGCCCTGGGTAAAGGTAAGATTCACTATACTTACACAAGGTAATGCGAAGCAAGTTACTGTTAAAGTGTCTACAGTTTGTGCATGTGTGCGTATTTGCAGGGCTTGTACATGGACGCAGTGCAGCTGTTTCCTGAACGTGTGCAAGAGTTTTTAGATCTTATGACTGAGAAGGAGTTACGTCTTAGAGTGCCCATGGAAGAGGTGGACATCTTGCTGGAGGACTAGTCTTTAAAATCCTTTCTGTATCACACTAGAACAACGGCTACACAAAAGATTAAAAAAAGGTTTTTATTTATGTTTATTTTTCCATGATTTTGGGAATAAATTATACATTAAGTATTAAGCTGTCTGTCTTTTCTGAATATAATGTCTGAGTGACTTATCCGTGTTGGGGAGTAACTAGTTACATGTAACGGAATTACGTAATTTAATTACAAAATAAATGTAACTGTACAGTTACTTTTGAAAATGTTAATGATTACAAAGGGGGTTACATCTGATTTTTTTCACACACACACAGATTTAATTGACTTCTTTCCAAAACAGAACTGTGACTGTTCTAAAATGAGACACCAATGTTTCAGGAGTTTAGGACACAGAATAGGACACATCGTCGCCTTAGAATTATAAGGTTCTATCTGACATTTTTGTCAAAATTGAGTTATTCACATTCTTATTCAGTTCACTTATTTACATTATGTGATGTTTCTTTTGTAAGTTGTGTACATTTTGGGCCTTTTTTAGAAAACAAAAATGGTTCCATAGGAAGTCTATGGAACGAAAAACTTTAAAGCTCAATATCTCAAAAGTGCTCAGAATGCAAATAGGACCTTATAATGCTAAGGCGACGATGTGTCCTATTCTGTGTCTTAAACACGATTGGTGTCTCATTTGAGCTGATATGCTTATTCTTAAATGTTTTATTTCCTATTTGGGTTTATGCATATACTTTACTTTTTAAGATTAATTTTTTTTCGTCCAAGGCTTTGTTAGATGCCAGTGTTTCCTGTCATATTTATGCAAACATTTGATTTCAAAACCAGTATCATAGCTATTAAACTATTTCTTGTTATGATTTCAAATCTGTATTTAACATCAGAATGATCTCAAAGTAAATAAGAGGTGTTAAGTCTGAATTTGTGTGGCTGTGCTTTAAATTAAATTATTACACGGCTCTGTGGAATGCTTGATTCTGATTGGTCAGTCATGACATTCCAAGGTATGTTATTCCCCGATAACAACTGGTAAAAGCTAATAACTCACTCATCCAGACTTATTAGAGTCATCGTAAGTTGGCACTATACGCTTCATAGTTTTTCTTGGTGGAAGCTTTGCGTTTGGTTAGCTAATAAAATATTAAAACTTGTACGTATATTATGTGTACAATTTCTTAATTCTGTCAGCTTGCCACTTGCTAGCAACTGATTTCTTTGTGGAAGCTTTGCGTTCAAATATTTCAACTCAGACCATGTTTCATGTCTGATTATTTATTTTTGTGGCAAGCAGCTGTGTTATAAGTGGGATAATGTACATCCAGCCAGTTGTTATCGCAAAATAAAGATGTATATTGTCCCTTATTATAATCTTAATTCAAGTGCTAAAGGATTTTGAAAGCTGACAGTAATCAGTGTTGAGTGCTACTGTAATGTTAACTGCCTGGTTTAAATGTTTCGAAATGATTAACAGCTGAAAATATTAAAAATTTAGAAAAGTAATCAAAAAGTAATCAAATGTAAAAAGTTACATTACTTTTATAAAGTAATTGAAAAGTTACACTACTTATTACATTTTAAATAGAGTAACTTGTAATCTGTAACCTATTACATTTCCAAAGTAACCTTCCCAACACTGCTTCTTATGAACAGGTTGAAAGCCAGTTACAATCAGCAACAAATATTTTCCTTTGGCCAGCAGAGGGCATCAGTACCTTTTCTTAATGCTCTTAATGTTGTCCTGGATTTGACCCGCAATTTTACAACCTCAGATTAGGATTATCTTCAAATAACAATGGGGTACCAATCTTTAGACTGCATCTTAGACTTTCTTCTCCCCTGTCCTGAACTTTCTGCTGAGGAGGTGCTGGATTTGAACCTGAAATTTAAGATGTGCACTGAACTGATGTAAAATTGTCGATAAGAGGAGAATTGGGTTTTTAATGCTAATTGCGTTCAGTTCTTCATCCATCATGGTGAAAGAGGGGATTGGTTTGTACCTTATTACACAAATGTTTGAGTCTGCTATGTCTCAAAAGTGTGAGATGGAGCTGATGTCATAATGTCTCATGAAATGTTACGCAACAGCCCTACTGGGGTGTGTACGACAAAGCTAGCACAAGTAGCACTAATTCTTTTCATTTTACGGTGTAAGGTCACGAGGAGCTGACTAAAAGACTCTGGAACCAAATGGTACATCATCACTCTTAGATAAACACAACATCCAAAACTGTCATCTACTAGCTGAGTATCTAATTTATTGTGAATCTCTGAAGAGATTACTTTATCCGGTATACACACTATCAGTCAAAAGTTTTTGAACTGTAAGATTTATAATGTTTTTTTAAAGAAGTCTCTTCTGCTTAAAAAGCCTGCATTTATTTGATCCAAAATACAGCAAAAGCAGTGAAATATTTTTACTATTTAACATAACTGTTTTCTATTTGAATACATTTTAAAATGTAATTTATGCCTGTGATCAAAGCTATATGTTCAGCATCATTACTCCTGTCTTCAGTATCACATGATCCTCCAGAAATCATTCTAATATTCTGATATGCTGTTCAAGAAACATTTATTATTATTATTATCAATATTTTAAAAAGTATATTTTTTTCAGGATTCTTTGATCAGTGATCAGCAATGATCTAAAATAAAAAGCTTGCAGTCAGTATCTTTTTTGGAAAGAAATGATAGAAATTAATACTTTTATTTAGCAAGGATCCTTTAAATTGATCAAAAGTGATGATAAAGACATTTATAATGTTACAAAAGAATTCTATTTCAGATAAATGCTTAATAAATGTTTTTTGAGCAGCAAAACATATTAGAATGATTTCTGAAGGATCATGTGACTGGAGTAACGATGCTAAAAAATCAGCTTTGAAATCACAGGAATAACTTACATTTTAAAATATATTCAATTAGAAAACAGTTACTTTAAATAGTAAAAATATTATACATTTTACAGTTTTTGCTGTATATTGGATCAAACAAATGCAGGTTTGGTAAGCAGAACAGTCTAAAATCTTACTGTTCAAAAACTTTTGACTAGTAGTGTACCTATAAGTATAGCTCATAAATATTTGTCTTATTTAAATACATGATTGTACTGTTATGTATTAGTGGTTTCGGTTTTTTATAAGATCATCTTTCAGATTATTTAGCGGTACATTAAAGTCCTAGTATATCTAACAGTTCAGTTGAACATTGTAGACTGTAGTTGCAAAGTGTGTCAGCAGGGGGCGAACTGAAAAACCTGACAACAGTTCATATCACACCAGTCATTACAGGGTGTTACACAAACATTATCCCTGCAATGTTTTTTTTTTTGACGAATTTAAGGAAGACATCTTATGACCACTATGCTTTTTGTCCAATGTTGTAGCAGAAACGAGATTGCAAATTTAATGAGATTATGTATCAAACTGTAACACATGTTATTGCAATAGTTTTAAGGTGATTTTCAACGGGACAACCTTTTGAGCAATGTTGCCATCAACTGGCAACCAGGTGAGACACAACAGGGCCCACGACCGATCTTAAGTATCCAGAAATTTGTCGCCCATTCTCAGTGGAAAAGTGCCCAAGCAACTTTGCTCATAAAAAATGGCCCAGTGTATCATCAACTTTAATGTTAATAGCTTTAATCACATCAAGTTATGTCTTTTGATAATAAATAAAAAGGTGTGGCACAACTTTGTTAAAGAACCCCACCTGGTGGTGTATTTAAACAACAACAAAAAAATTACCATTATTTTCTTCCGAAACATAATGGGTTCCATTCATAATAACGGTTACTTGCCACAATAGATAAACACTTGGTACTTGAGGTACTTGAGTTGTTGTTGTGCTCTCGGTGTGATGCTCAACACACTCAGCTCACGTGTTACTTATAACGTTTATCTGTAAACATATTTGTAATTACATATTTGTAATTTGACAAACAGTCTAAACCATTAGATGAAATCATTGTGATATCTCGTTTGATGTTTTTTTCGGTATTTGTAACTGTCCGTGACTGTGTGTTGACTGGGGGAAAGGCCACGTCAGACTGCCCCTGATCATTGTTGCCAGATCGCGGAAGAAAAACAAGCCATGTGATAAAACAAGTCCCAAACAAACATTAAACCTCCTTACAGAAATCGCTTGAATTAACTGATGTGATGTATTGTACAATGAACTTGCATAACACGTAAATAAAATAAGGTAAAGCTGCATCTTATACTGACAATCAGAATAAAGGATAAATAAAACTATTTCTACCTGTGGAAAAGGGGGAAAATGTGAACTTATAATTTTGGATGAGACTGAGGTGAAAGAGAAAACAAAAAACAGTAACTGGACGCCATATTTAATTTAATTTATTATTATTATTATTTTGCAAATGAAAACATTTCATGAGGTATAACCATACATACTAGTTTATGTTATAAAACTTTAAAAGTTTTTTTTTTTTTTGGACAGCTGCTATTAATTAATGGTCAGTCATACTTTGTTGTGGTATGGGACCAAGCACGATCAAGTCCTAATATATTCTGGAAATAAGCACATAAAACGCAACCCCAAACTTCTTTTAAAAGTGGACATGGCAACACCGCCTTTGATCAACCACGTTCTACCGTTCTGCAGTACCGCCGTGTGAACGCAGGGGGCAACAGAGAGGCGCCACACACTCGTCCAATGACTCGTGGCCGTTCGTAGTATTTCCTTTTATTTAGGTGAGTTGCAGATCAGCCAAATCCTGAAGTGGGTTGAATACATTGGCAAAGTTTTTATTTCGTTCATTTGACTTACTGTAATCAGTTAGTGTGACCGCACAACATGGCTTCTTTAAGGGATCGAGCATTTTGACATTTAAGAACACGAAAAAGTCCGATGCAGCTCTCCGCCGTGTTTCAAGCTGCTGGCTGTCAACTTGTGCTCTAGCTGCAACAGCTTTGACCGAGTCTTTTTCTTCATTTGCGCTGGGAAATAACTATTGCGGGATAGTAAAAAAAAAAAAACAAGAACGCGTGGGCGTTTGCGCTTTTGAACCATGACCACTGAAGTTGTGAGTGACTTGGACGTGACAGTCAGTTGTTTGGGCGAAGGGAACCAAAACAAGTCGGACACGGATCGACCCAAGAAACCTGATCGAGCGAGCCACGAGGAGGGGCAGCAGGATCCTCCTCAGGTCGACTCTAAACATCAAAAACAGGGGGTCATGGAAAGCAAAGCGGATGAGTTAAGCACAGACAACACGAACGACAAGGAGAACGAGCAGAATGCATCAAGCCCGAAAGCAGAAACTGCCAAGAAGAAAGTGATCGAGGCTCCTCCGCCAAAAGTGAACCCGTGGACGAAGAGGAATGCGTGCCCTCCTAATAATGCCACCAACAGCAGCTCGATACAAACAGGTAGGGAGTTTATGCTCACAACACACTCATTTATATCTCCAACAGCAATTATTCTCATGCACACATGTGCTCTGTTAGCTCGCATGTGCTACTGCAAACAGGAGCGGCCATTAAACTCCTGTCAGTTCACTTTTATGACCTTTTTCGCGTGCTCGTGCACTCGTGCTTTAAAACATACGATAACTCCGGCTATTCTCTCAATTTATGATAATTGATAAACTTTGTGCCCATATCCGTAAAGTGTGTTTTTCATACATGGTCAGAGAAACGGACCAATCAGTGGTGGGGGCGTGGCCTGTTAGCTTTAGCACTAGTAATGGGACGTCCGACTCATTTCAGCGAATCGGTTCCTTTGAACAGTTCGTTTGATTGATAGATTCAGCCATTGTTCTACATTATGACGTCGCCATTGGCAACCTGGTGTCACATTATGCCCTAAAACCTTTTAATAAAACCCATGTGGATACTTATGGCTGTTTATTAAAGTTTTATGTTTATGTTTATGTTTTGCGTTTTTATTAGCTGGGTTCATATACTAAACTATATTTAGAATTGACATCAATCGATTCTAGAATTAATTAGTGCTCAGTTTGATTGAGTAAAACACAGTTTATTGAAACCAGCTGTGTTATTTATGCATATTGATAAAATTGTCATTAGTTCAAATCGTTAACGTATTTCCAGTACGTTTTATTCAATACGTAAACAATTCACATATCGCTTTGGTTCTCGTTGAAAGATTCGACTCTTAAGAACGATTCGTTCACGAATCGGATATCACTATTTAGCACCGCGCTAACACCTCAGACTGTTTAATCCTCTAAAGCAGTATAAAGCAATGAAAGTCAAACTACTCTGTTTTATTCACACATTTGAAATGGTTTATAAGTGGTTTTGACCTGCAGTGTTTTAGGCTTTTAGTTTTGGAGCTTCGTTTGTGGTTTGGCTGACATATGTTGTGCTGTCCTGGCTCGCCTGATTAAAAACACTGCTGTTGTTAAAGTTAGATAGCACATAAAACACGCCTATAAGACAAATATAAGAGCATGTCCATATTATGTTACTCATAGAGGTTATTTTAGTAGGTTTTGGGCTAGTTTAAGTTTTAAGTAGTTAGGTTAAACGCGCTGCATATTGTTGTCAGGAAGCTGGGAGCTTTCTTTTTTTTTTGCCATTTGTGATGTGACCAAATATGGTGGTAGTGGGAATAAACGCCCATCAAAACGCCCGTTCCCACAACATTCTGCCGACAGACCCGTGTATGCCTCGATTATTTGAGTGTATTTGGACAGACTTGCTGATGTGGGCAGATTCAACCCCTCTCCCCACCCTATCTGATCGAGTTGCACGGGAGCACGTGGAGTGCTGAGCACTGCAACTCCAGCAGCAGCTCATGAGAGGCCTTTACACCCTCACTGCTCTACACTGGAGTTTCAACCCCACTCATACAGCTGCTAAACACTTCATCAGTGCTTGAACACACTGAGTTTTGGTGTTTGGATCCTCATTAGTCTGCAGCTCACCTGTTGAGCTGACCTTATGACAGTATGGTAGTTTTAAAGTAACATGTAATATTAGACCACTCCCTAAACTGAATATTACTGTGTACACTGATAAGACCATCTGATGGGTTTTTTTTCTTGTGAGAGTCTTCGGAACGTGCCTGTGTGAATGTGTATGTACATTGTTTAGGGTGAAGAGTGAAATTTTTGTTAAATGTTAAAATGTTAGATGTTAAAATTTCTCCTATCCCAGTATAATAAATGGGGATGACTATTATTTAGCTATTCATAGTGTAATTTCTCTGATAAAGTGTAAACACTGTGGCAAACTGTTCTGTTTAATTTAAAATAGATTGGTTCAAACAATGCCAATGGTTTTGGCTGACACACTCTGTTTGTCCTATGGTTGACGGGGGAAGTGTTAGGGAAACCTGTTTGAAAACAGGTCATGGTAATGTGATAAAAGGTCGCTCTTTACCTTCAGATAACTTGGTTTGAATAACTAAACATTACTGACAATACTAAGGCAATCACAAACTAGAAATTTTGTTTATAAGCTTGTTGTTGAGAATCTCATTTTTGGGGCTGATCGAAATAACTTTAAAGGAGATGTGTACTTCCAGAACTAAAATTTACAGATTATGTACTGACCCCCTTGTCCTCCAAGATGTTCATGTCTTTCTTTCTTCAGTCATAAAGAAATTGTTTTTTGAGGAAACATTTCAGGATTTTTCTCCATATAATGGACTGCTGTGGTGCCCCGAGTTTGAACTTCCAAAATGCAGTTTAATTGCGGCTTCAGACGATCCCAAATGTGGTTGTTAATGATCCCAGCTGAGGAAGAAGGGTCTTATCTAGCAAAACGATTGTTTATTTTCATTAAAAAAAAAACAAACAATTTAAATACTATTTAGTCTTAAATGCTCGTCTTGTCTTGCTCTGCCTGAACTGAGGGAGAGGGAGAACATGAGATGGGAGTTTTTCGACATACCCTAACTGTCATGAACCGGAAAAACATAGTTCAGGCAGAGCAAGACAGGACGGGTGTTTGAAGTGTTAAGAAGTATATAAATTGTATTATTTTTATGAAAATAACCTAGATAAGACCCTTCTTTCTCGGCTGGAATCGTTTACAACCGCATTTGGGATCGTTTGAAACTGCTTTTTGGAAGTTCAAAATTAGGGCACCATAGCAGTCCATTATATGGAGAAAAATCCTGAAATGTTTTCCTCAAAAAATATAATTTCTTTACGACTGAAGAAAGTCATGAACATCTTGGATGACAAGGGGGTGAGTACATTATCTGTAAATTTTTGTCCTGGAAGTGGACTTCTCCTTTAAAAAGGAGGAAAAGATCTGATTGTTTTAGGCCATTAAGTTTACATTCAAAGTTGCAGTCTTTTTTCAAAAATAACATAAATGTATTGAGCTGTGACAATTAAATTTTAGCCAAATTTTGTAGACAAAAAATGTCAATTGTCTGTTGTCAATAGTGTGTGAGAAGGAAAGCTTTTAAACCGAGCTGTTGGTCTGTTCTGTTGGTTGCAGCAAATTCACATGACCAACTTGAAAATGAATGAAATCTGCATGGGGATATTTTCGTCCACAGTCGAAACTCCCGATTACACAGATTTCTGCTAGAATAACTGGATTTCGTCCTTGAAATTTCACTGAGCAATGGTAAATATGGCCACACCTTTATGTGTATTTGGATAACAGCTAAACTAGTATTAGTTTGATTGGTTCCCACCTAATACCTAAAGTAAACTGTTTATTAGTGACCTTAAAAGGCTTTTTTTAACCCCCAACCCCCCCCCAAAAAAAAAAAATTCTTAATTGATTGGGTAAGTAAACTCGGTATACTGTTTAGGGTGTTGTGTCAGTTAAACCAATCATGCTAAAGTTCTTCACCTTTCTCTCGATTAATTTATTTTTTTTAAGCTGAACAAATTTACATGCCTCTCATAAGCATAATTTTTGGTCACAGTGGAGTGCGTTCACACTTTGTAGCTTTTATACATTGCGGCTGTGAAATAAATGCTAACACAGTCAAGCGCTAATTAGATGCTAGTTTCAATCAATTATTTCTGTCATAAAACCGGATTTATTTACTGCAGTTTCGGCTGAATATTTTTGGTTGCTGAACCTTTTATATATCACTGCTGTTTATACTTTTTCTTCTTTGTATCTGGTATTAGTGATAGACTTCTTGTCAAATAGAGATGATGTTTTCAAGCCAATCCAATCAGTGATTAAATTCCTCTGTGTCAGTCTTTGAATGATTAAACCCCTCAGTTGAGTATCTGAATTACATAGCCAATTTCCTGTTTTTCCTTATGAAAAAATACTGTTGTGTTCAGTGTGAATGGAGATGTGTGTTAAATGAGCGTTTCTCCTTTGTAGTTTGAGGAAAAAACCAATGCAGTCTGCTGTTGTCTGAGTTATATGTCAGTCCACATGCATTGCACGTGTCATTGTTCTGATGAATAAACAGAGCTGGAGATCTCACTGACCTTGTTAAGCCAAAGGTCTTTGTGCTTTCTGTAAATGTGGGATACTTGTCATGAGTCCAAATGGGACTGTGATGTGAACGAAGCTCTCAGGTTGATCCTCAGAGATCTCTGTTAAAAATCAGAAATGTGTTCTTTGCTTTGAATGATCAGAATGCTGTCAGACTGATAGCAGTGTTTTAACAACCATTGCTCTGCTGTTAGAGTCTGTACACATGACTTGTTAGCTGATATTTGAAAATAGGCTGCTCCCATGTCAAACAACCATAGGGTTTGTTGTAGACAGCTTTGTCTGTTTTAACTGCAGTGATACCTATATGTAGTCATTTTAAGGTTATAAATGTTTTGCTTAATGTGAATTACTAGTTTTGGTGGCGTAATATTTGTATTATGTGTGTTAAAGGTGTCACGATTCCTTGAGTCCATTGATTTTAAAAAATCCTCGATTGCGCTTTGCTCGTGTCGAGTAACCAGCAAAATACAGGAAGTGACATATTCCACGGACTAGAATCCATGAAATGCATTATTAGACCATTTTCCAAGGCAGCATGATATATTAAACCCATTTAAAAACATAATAAAGCATAACGCTATTGTGAATTCACAAACACTACAATTCAATGAAATAAGTATATGTGATGCAGGTTTAATATATGTGCTTTAATTATTTATATGCATGTAGGTTACGTATGTGCGTCTCAGAGCAGCTCTGTTCACAGTAAATGCTGCTCCACACAAACTGTGCATTTACCTTTACATATGTGGAGTCTCAAACTCTATCTCTGCATATTGGTTTACTTTTACGTTCATCTGAGAACCCGATGTGTGCCATTTCATCAGATTTGTAAGGTAAATCATTTCTGAACCTAACAAATACAGGGCAATACATCAGTATCTTTCTAAATATGCGAACTGTTCATTGCAATTTCAGTTTACACTTTTTGATGTCCACATATTCAAGAAATTACAGTGGCTGTAGCATTTTTGTCGTGAAGAAATGGCCAAATATTAAAGGATGTTTCAATTAAATATCATTTAGTCGATATTAAACAAGGATTACATCGCACAGTAAAGTGTAAAAACAATCGTCAGACCATTGGTGCCCTCTGCTGTCATTTGTTATAATGTGTGTAATGTACATTAGCTCTATTGTTTATGATAGACATGGCTTAATCATAGTCAAAACCCAAACTAAAATGTAAGTCTGAGCTGTTTCAACTCAAGGAAATTTGCACTGACTAATCTTAAAATATATCAGTGCCTTTTTGTCTCTAATCGAGCACTAGTAATTATTTTTCTAAGGCATGTTTATAAAAATTACTTACTAAATATCCTAATTGAACTATGACCTAATCCTGGTTTAGTGTAAGCCCTGTCTATGAAACCAGGCCTGTGTATTTCAGCCTTTTTTTTTTCAATAAAACCATGATTACTTGCTTTTAGAGCTGCAAAACGATTAGTCGCAATTAATCGATTCAAAATAAAAGTTTGTTTACATACTATATGCGTGTATACTGTGTACATTTATTATGTATATATATAAATACACACGCATATATGTATGTATTTTTAAAATATTTTTATGTATTATATGTATTTGTATGTAAACACGTGTATATAATTTAGATTATATATGAAGAGTTCAGTTGCAAAACCAGCTAAAAGCCATCTCGGTCAAAAATGAGATAATTATACTGAGTGAATGCTCCTGACACATAGTATACGTCCATCAAATGCTTTTACTTCAGACTCGCTAAATTCCAGCCTCAGCCCAATCAGAAGACCAGTACTTACATAGAAACCTATACAAAGTAGCCAGAAAGAAATGCTAATTTTAAAGAAATACGTCAGATGGATTTAGGGGCTTTTGCATCTTCATATAAATATAAATATTTTACATATAAATCTAACATTTTTTCGTAATATATACATGTATGTGTTTGTATTTGTATATACATAATAAATATATACAGTACACACACGTATAGTATGTAACAAACTTATTTTGAAACGATTAATTGCGACTAATCGTTTTACAACTCTACTTGGTCTTGATACTTTATTTGAACTATTATTGCCTCAATGCTATTATATATGTATTTTAAGCAGTTAAAGGCAATTGTTTGCTTAGGTCTGTTTTTATTGCTACAAAAAGTTAATTACAATTACCCGATTACTCGATTAATCGTAAACAACCGATTACACCTAATGTACATTATGTTTCAAATGATTATGGATAATAAGGTGTTTTTGAAGCCTCTTATGGTTAAGGCTGCTTTTGTTTGTTAGAAAATGCAACAAAAACAGTTCTATTGTGAATTTTTATTACAATTTAAAGTAACTGTTTTCTATTTTATTGTATTTTATGAATAAATAATTTATTCCTGTGACATGCTTTTTAGTAGCCATTACTCCAGTCTTTAGTGTCACATGATCTTTCAGAAATCATTCTAATATGGTGTTCAAGAATGTTTTTTTTTTATAATTGTAAATGTGGAAAAGCTTGATGAATAGAATGTCTTATTTGATAGTTACACCACTTGACAGTTTTAAACAAATTAAGTTAAAACTTCTTGAAAACGGTATAAACGTTTTAAAAACTTTTGCTAAGCTTTTATTCAGTGGCGTAGTAATAGCCACCCAACTGGCTTTACTTAATGTTTGTGGCGTGACATTTTAGTGATTTAAATGATGGTTTGCATCAGATTAAGTTATTTAGCCTTAGGCGGTATTTACTGACAGAAAGGTGTCGGCGGGACAGTATCAGTAAGTTTGTATGTATGGTCACACCCCACACTGTCAGCAAGCGCCCAGTGCCTTATCATACAGGCCATCCTTTCAGTAATGATAAAGGACCCCGGACACTCCCAGGAATGGGCGTCCCTCTTTATTGCCTGTTTAATCCCGACAGCTTTTTTTTTTAGAGTAAAGAAATGTAAACCGGTTTTGTTGGCAACTACAACAAAGTAGTGTTTGATTCTCCCACAGGGAAAAAGCTTTGACTGTTGCTGTATTTCTGAAGAATAAAGTTGATTTGATGTGATCGTTTTAGGCCAAGAATGTCAATCTTAAATTGTTCACGATTGTTTCTCCACAACCACAAAGAATTGAAACACCTCCGATTGTGAAGCTACTGATGTTGCAATGAACGGATAGACGTTCATCAAAAGTCACACATACAGTTGTGTGCTAAGCGAAGGTTCTTGTCTTTTAAATAGGTTAAGCTAGACTACACCAAAATTAATGCTGTTAGCATTATCATCGTATTCCTTTAAAAAACGCTGTTTATATCTTCTGGTTTGACTCTGTGGATCTGTTATTATGGTGGGGGCAGTTAGTCAGGACATGGCCGAATGCTTTGTTGGTAGTGTGAACAGTGGCACAAATACCCATAGGGGCCGTGTCATTGTGTTGGTGGGGGATTTGAATACCATGGATGACTCCACTTTCACTGGCCCTCATAGAAATGTTGTTTGCTGCTCCATCTTGCAGAGGAAGTTAATGTTTTACGCATGTGGATGCGTGACCTTGCTGTGCAGGTGCTGGCGTGTGGCTTTACAATCTAAGTGAAGCTGTTCCCAGATAATTGACCACGCCACTTAGTCCGTATTGACCTGCCACACTGGACGCACATAGAGAGAGAGTCATTTGTAGATTTTAAGGGCAGATCTGTGATACCCAGAGGATGAAAATCCAGTCGTCATTCATGAGTCACGTGAATAAAGAAATGCAGTCTTTATGGTCATACTTTGAGCTATTACTTAGCTAAAGTTTGTAGCCTGGAGGTGTTTTATAGAAAATCCAGACACTGTGCTTATTTACACTACCAGTCAAAAGTTTTTGAACAGTAAGATGTTTTTTAAAGAAGTCTCTTCTGCTCACCAAGCCTGCTTTTATTTGATCCAAAATACAGCAAAAGTAATATTGTGAAATATTTGTACTATTTAAAATAACTGCTTTCTATTTGAATATATTTTATTCAATTTTCAGCATCATTACTCCAGACTTCAGTGTCACATGATCCTTCAGAAATCATTCTAATATGCTGATCTGAAAATGTTTTTTATTATTATTGATATTAATATTTTAGTCAGTTGAGTACTTTTATTAAGGAATCTATGATACCATTCAGAAGCTTAGAGTCAGTGTAAGAAATTATAGGGAGGGGGGGGGGGGTAAGAAATTATAGAAATTAATACTTTTATTTAGCAAGGATGCTTTAAATTAATCAAAAGTGATGACAAAGACATTTATAATGTTACAAAAGATCTCTATTCTATTTACTGAACTTTCTATTCATCAAAGAAACCTGAAAAACGTCTACTCGGTTGTTTTCAACATAATAATAATAATAAATGTATTTTAAGCAGCAAATCAGAATATTAGAATGATTTCTGAAGGATCATGTGACTGGAGTAATGATGCTTTGAAATCACAGGAAAAGAATACATTTTAAAAGTATACGCAAATAGAAAGCAGTTATTTAAAATAGTGACAATATTTCACAATTTTACTCTTTTTGCTGTACTTTGGATAAAAAAAGCAGGCTTGGTGAACATAAGATCTTTTTTTAAAAAAAACCATAAATCTTACTGTTCAAACATTTTTGACTTCTAGTATATTTAACAGCCATTTCGAAATGATGTGTTGTGTGCCTTGCAAAAAGCCTGGAAAAAGGTGTTTTACCAAGTGTTATAAGGCATTGCTATGACATTGCACAAGTTTTTCCTGCTTGAAATTGTTTTAACAGGTGGTTACTGTACAGATGCGTGTGGAATATGTAGGAGTTGGTTTAATGTGTAAATGCCCTCAAAGAGTCATTATCAGTGTAGTTAAACTTAGAACCTTAGGGTCATACTGCACGTGTCCACTGTCAAAGAGGAAACTAGCTCCATATAGACCAAAAATCCAGAGTTCTTCCTCTGGAGGTGTGTGCAGTGATGGTCACTGTCTTCAGTATGTTCTGTGAATGAATGAATAATAAAGTCATTATCTAAATGCAGAAGTGCTCTTAGGCTAACTGCATTTCTGAATGGCTGGTTTGTTCATAGGGTGTCAGTGATATGTAATAGGGCTGGGTAAAAAATATTGATTTTAACTGATTCTCATTTACGTAACGATAATGATTCTTAAATCGCAAGAATCGATTAGTCTAGCCTGTTTTAATGAACTGAACATTGTAGCGAGCAGCCGATTCAATAAATTGCAAAAAGATTTGTTACTTTTGATATGAAACAAAGTCTTAGATTTCAAATTATGTCCATTTGTTTAGGCTATATGTAAACAAGTATGTAAACAAAAAATGCCGTTTTGGCGCTTTATAATGTGGAGCGACAGATCGCTGTAGCGCCTCAGTTTGAGAGAAGCGACAGCGCGAAGCAAACGTGAACTAATCATCTCCTCCACTTTAATATTCGTTTCAGCATGTAATAAATATGAATAAACATCCGAAGTTATGTTAAAAAAAAAAACAATACAATTGACCGAAATCCATATCATGTCTCATGTAATCGCTCAAACAGGCAAAGACGTCAATCTAACAGGTTGTAAACAATGTCACGTAACGTCACATTTACCTCAGAAAAGACATTCGGTGAGCATAAGCTCGTTAGTCCGCTAGAAGAACGAACTCTAAATATATACTGCTAAATATATGCACCATATAACATGTTTATTATAGTTACTGTTCTTCAAAAGTTGAATTCATGTTTGAGTAAATCTGTCAACTTTTTATGACAGCCACCATTTGAACGTTTATATATCAAAAAATGAATTGGAGTAGAAATATAATTATGTAATTGTAGCCTTATTATTATAAAAACTTAATTGAGTGTAATTTAAGTGTTTGTATACAAATCAGTTAATATTAACCTGACTTAACAGCTTTAGGAAAATTAAGTCACCTAAGTAGTATTAAGTGATTTCATATTGAGATGTTTTAATGAGACGTATTTATGTGGTGGTGTGTTTTTGTTTTTTTCTGGTGCAATTTATTGTTAAAGTGTGCTGATACAGTGGCTGTATTTTGAGCACAATATTACTTTCTCTCTGCTACAATAAAGTATATCTTATCCATAACAATATTATAGAAATGTAGTACAACTGACTCTCATGTGTATTTTACAGGATTAGTTGAGAGTTTTTTTTCCCTTAAATTTGGCATGTACTATACCTGATAGAGATATATATATATATATATATATATATATGTATATGTATATATATATATATACACACAAAATAATTGATATTGAATCAAATTGCAAGCTTGTAAATCAGAATCAAATCGAAAAAAATTTGTCAAAACCCAGCTCTAATATGTAAGTGTGTTTCTTTTTTTTTCTTTTTAAGCATTTATCACAGTGGTTTACTGATATGGTTCTGCATTTATGTAGCTTCTTAAATGTTTCTACATTTTGCAAATCTTTATTTCTTTCTTACTTTACATCAAACATAATCACTCTCTTGTTTTTGTTCTATGTCCACAGAACCCCCAAGTCCTACCAAAGTTGTCCGTGCCAGCAAACCCAGATCCAGGAAGACCAGTAAGGTATGTCAGTTTTATGCAGCAAATCTTCAGCTGAGGCCATGTGACCGGCATTTATTTGTTTAATGGATACGAAACAATAAATGTTAATGCCTGCCATTAATTATAGATACTGCATAAATCCATATGGGCAGATCGTATTTTTTTGTCTGTCTAATTTTGTAAATCGACAGTTTTTTTTGTTCGGTGTGTTTGTGCAACAGAGTCTAGCGCTTAAATGTCCTGGATCAGGGGTCAGCAGCAGCCAGTCATAGAGCAGCTTGGCTTGTGTTTGTATTTAAGTGGATATTTGTTCGTTCCGTTCAGTCTTTTGTGTGGGTGATAGTCAACAGAGAGTCAGCACATGAGTTTTTGACTTTTACCTCAGCGGGACATTCCAGAGAGAGCACATAGAAGGCTCAAATTCAGTCCTAATGGGGGCAGTAGTGCTGTCCCCATGACTGACTCCAAGGCATGCTAGTTTGTCTCCACTTACTCTCACGTACAACACTTGACAGGTTCCCTTGTACATTCATGACCCCTAGCATGTAATTCTGTGTTTATCCCACATGCATTTCAGATTTTTTGGGTGCATTGTGACAAGTTTGGGACCAAGTTTTGACCAAACTTGTTAGTTCACATCAGTTACACCATTTTAACTCCAAGGCACTGCCTTGCAAATTCGGGTTGTACCGTCTAGCTTTAGCATCTGGGACACCCAGGACCCATTTCAGGACGATAGTGGAATCCGATACGGCAGTTGGAATTCTGGGTTGCTTCTCGGCTTGAGGAATGATTGACGTTCCTCCGGTAATAGAAGTTGAAATGATCTCTGAGAAAGGAACAGCCACACTTCCCCCACAGTGTCCAAATAATGTTTTATGTGTTAAATACTGACAAAGTTGTCGTGTAGGGTGGAAACTCAACTTGAGGAGAATTTGATGCACAGACGTCAGTAGAGTAGACCAGCTGCCTTTCATAAATCATTCAAACTGGACGTTGAGATAGCATGCATCTGCACACTGCCTTTCAGTTGACAGTCATTAGGGAGTAATGTTGTTTCTTTTATTTTTCTGTTCAAATCAAAAAGCGGGTGTTTTAGTGCATTTCCCATTTATGTCCTAACGCAGGAATTGGCTGTTGTAAAAATAGATCATGATGAAAGATGGGGACTTTCAATACAGATGTAACTCTTGTTTCTCTCTTTCTTTCACTCTCATTTGCAGTCAAGTGATTTCAGTGACATCACAAACTGGCCTACCCCTGGAGAAATCGCCAATAAGGAGGTAAGGAATACATTGCATTTCAATGTAAATCTAGCTGTTTTGTATCGAATTTTGATCAGTTCCAGGCCTTTATTGTTTGATTTACATAATAAAAACTGTGATACATTAGTTAATTACCATGTGATTTTGATGTGGGACATTATAATAATTACTCGTTTCTCAGTACGTCCAGCTTGAAACTGAAGAGCAGCTTATATGATTTCTACTGTTACAGATGGTCTCTTATTAATATTTCTGATTTGCTACTTTAATTTGGAAACCTGAATGCTCTATATGAGTAAATGTTAAAAATCATGGCGGTTTCTGTAATAAATTTGTTATGTCAATATTTTATTAAGTAGAAATTGTGGAGCAAAAACAGTAATCATATCTCGTTCATTCACTGGTTGTAAAAAAGTGAATCCTGAAATACAGTTAGTTCTTGAAATGTCTGAAATTTTGGAATTTAGTTTATTTCATATATCAACTTGGAAGGTGGGTGTCTACAAGTTAAAAAGGTTTAGGAATAGTTTATCAAGAAAATCTAACAAAATAAAGACTGTATATACATTTATATATTAATATAAATCCTGCCGTTCTTCACCCTCTTGTCATTTAGAAGAGCTGCTCTTTTCCATGCAACAAAAGTGGATTATGACTTACAAGTAATGCTAGTTATGTAATCAGATTACTTTTTCAAGCAACTAGTAAAGTAACACATTACTTTTAAATTTTCATTTAAATATCCGAGTTACTTTTTCAAATAAGTAATGCAAGTTACTTTGTTTTGCCACTTATTCACTGACACTTTCCTGTACCTATGTTGAGAGAAATTGGGAGTGAGATGCAGAGGCACTTCATTTAGCCTGAAGCTTATTTATTTCACCTTGGGTTTGAAAGGGCCTATACAGCTGCCAAATATATAACTTTGGAAAAAGTTACGCAAAAGTAACATAATGCATTACTTTCCATTAAAAGTACCTCGATTAGTTACTTTTTATGGAGTGACACAACATTGTAATGCGTTACTTTTAAAAGTAACTTTCTCCAACACTGCTCAAATCATATATTTGTTTGCCTACATCATGTGTCTTTAGAAGACTTGTATTATAGCACATAAATAACTTTTAAAATACTTTTTTGACCATCATTGTAAAGATCCCCATTCACTTTCATTGAGCAGCCTGGAGATTGAACTTATCATCTTTGATGTTTTATTTAAGAAAAAAACAACTTTTCTTTCAGGAAATGTCATGAGTAAATGAACTATGCCTTTACGAGCATGTCTCTCTTTCTGCATTTGTTTTTAGTGTTTAGGTCAGAGTTAAAGGGCCAGTTCACACAAAATTTACAATTCTGTCATTAATTACTCACGCTCATTTCGTTCCAAAGCCATAAGACCTTTGTTCATCATTGAAACACAAATTAAAATATTTTTGATGAAATCCGAGAGCTTTCTGACCCTGCATAGACAGCAATGCAGCTACCACGTTCAAGGCCCAGAAAGGGTAACTGTTATTCAACAGTTTCTTCTCTTCCGTGTCAGTCTCTGCTGTGCATTCACAAGAGTACCACAGTCAATTTTTTTGTGCACAAAAAGTATTCTCATAGCTTCATAAAATTACGATTGAACCACTGACGTCACATGGACTATTTTAACTATATCCGTACTACCTTTCTGGAACTTGAACATGGTGGTTGTGTTGCTGTCTATTCAGGGTCAGAAAGCTTTCATCAAAAATTTCATCAAAAATATGGTAATTTGTGTTCCGAAGATGACCTAAGGTCTAATGGGTTTGGAGCGACATGAGGGTGAGTAATTAATAACAGAAATGTCATTTCTAGGTGAACTATCCCTTTAAGATCTGTGAAATGAAACTTTTATCCCCTGAGTGTCCATTCCAAATCACATGCCTTCAGACCTGTGGACGAAATGTATCTGTGTTGTTTTTCACTGACTGGACAGCTGGCTTCATTCTGCTAAGTTGTGGTTTAATTTACTAAGAGATTGATTTGATTGCGCTCCTTAGCAGCAGCAGAATGTGATAAACACGCAGGGGAGGAAAGTGACGTCTGGAAGGAGGGAGAGGAAGAAGGATCGTGTGGGAGAGAAGAGAGAGAAGGAGAGCGGAAGTGATGGGAGTGACAGTAAAGAGAACAGGGAGGCACAGTCGGATCCAATCACAGGACTTTCGAACGAGCAGGAGACGGAGGACGGAGAGGAAACGCACAGCAGTGCCCCCCGTAGGAGAGGAGGTGAGACCATATTTGTGTCCATATTTGATGTTCATGGCTCTGTTAAAAAAGTCCACCAGAACAACAGTTTACAGATAATGTACTCACCCCCTTGTCATCCAAGATGTTCATGTCTTTCTTTCTTCAGTCGTAAAGAAATCGTATTTTTGAGGAAAACATTTTCTCCATATAATGGACTGCTATGGTGCCCCGAGTTTGAACAGTTTAGAGTATGTTGAAAAACTCCAATCGTATTTTCTCCCTCAACTTCAAAGGTCATTTTAAAATCATCCTACGTTGCTGCAGTATTTCTGACCCAGTCTTTGCAAAGTGAACATGCAAAGAAGATCAAACACCCTTTACACAAAAGGCAAAACAGCGATATAGGACGATTTTGAAGTTGAGGGAGAACATGAGATGGGAGTTTTCAACATACCCTGTCATGAACAGGAAAAAAAAAGAGGTCGGGAGGAGCAAGACAAGATGAGTGTTTGACATTAAAAAGTATATAAATTGTATTATTTTTATGAAAATAACCAATCGTTTCGCTAGATAAGACCCTTCTTCCTCGGCTGGGATCGTTTACAACCGCATTTGGGATAGTTTGAAGCCGCATTTAAACTGCTTTTTGGAAGTTCAAACTCGGGGCACCATAGCAATCCATTATATGGAGAAAAATCCTGAAATGTTTTCCTCAAAAAACATAATTTCTTTATGACTGAAGAAAGAAAGTACATTATCTTTAAATTGTTGTTCTGGAAGTGGACTTCTCCTTTAAGAGTGGAATTCTAGCTGTGCAGTATGCATTATGTGCTACCTCCAATTCAGATAGTATGCTACATCGTGGACATGAGCTCTTCTTTTTTCACATGCCATGCAGAGCTGCTAAAAAGTTATCTTGTTAGAAATAAACAGTTATTTTGCCTTATTGAACTATTTTTATGTAAAAATGCATTTAAGTTTTGGCAGTCTGATCAAATAATACACTATTTTCAATACTGTGTGCTGTATACAATGTGTATACAACTCCATTAACAGTCATTGAAGGTGTACAAATGGCAGAGGCTGTTGGGTTCCTCAGGGCATAAATGCAGGTGCATTTATTATCCATGATTAATTTATTCTGCGAGAGAGGTTACAGTATGTGCAATAAAACCGCTTTGCTGGGACTCGGATATAATTAGTTTCTTCTTATATCAGTGATCATTACATATTCACTGAAGTGATCCTCTAGCCTGTAGATGGATTAATTGCTAATAAAGGAAACATCTTTTTATTAAGCAAGCTTATAATCAATCTAATTTGTTTGCTGATGTATTTTGATTAAAAAAAAACAACAACAACAATGTCCTGTTAAATGAACAGTCATATAGAGTTATGGGTAAGGGTCAAAGGTAATTACCCATGTAACTTAAAACCCTGAATGGCTAAAAATGGCTTTTAAACATCTGTCCACTTTAGTGGATGTCATGTATCAAATGGTTAAACAAACTTGTCAAAAGTAGCTTACTCATTTCTTTAGATGTTAAAAAAAATTTGGAAACTGGAAAAATGACTTAGCACCTTCATCACACTTACACAAACTTGAACATGATCGCACGTGTACCAGCAGCAACCTGCAGCTAAAAAAGAGAGTGAAAAGACAGACACTGAAAGACGTGAGAGCTTAGAAATTCCCATGATGCCTGGGCGGGTTCCATGCGCGTAAATGCTTTAAATCACACAAGCGCATGTCTTAACACATACACACATGTGCACATAGTCACATACACATTTAGACACTCAGTATCCTTGAAATATTACAAAATACTTATTACTTAATTAAATGGTTCCTTAATTACTTCATAAATCTCAGATTATGTCTTTTTGGATGTTAGTGTGGGGTAATTTGCAATGAGTTATGGTCTAAATGTTATGGCAGGATACATGCAGGAGGATATAAGGCATTACTAAAAGCCCCAAGACTGGTTTTGGAAAGCTTCTTTCTCTTTCTGTTTGTTACATTGCAACATATGGATATGAAGAGACAACACTGCTATATATATCCAGTGTATACACAAAATTGTTTTGCGTGATTTTAAACAAATAAACATTGTGACAAATACTGAATATTAAAAATATTCTAGGTCACCAATTAAATAAGTAAATGTATGTTGTATGAAGTCATATAAACTCCTTTGTACAGACAGTCAGATGTTTTTGCTTTCACTGAATCTCACGACTTTCAAATCATGCTGTGAAACATGATTATCAGGTTTTACACAAACTTGGTGTTTGTGCAGCTTAAGTGCTGCTGCCACTAAAACAATAGAGGCACAAACTAAATTGAAACATTACTGTTTTACACTGTTAATTTGAGTTCTTATCTTGTCCTTTTCTTTTGTGTGTTCCTCAGGCTGGCGAAGAGAGAGAGATTTCTTTGATGACACAGCGAGCATTCGCAGCGAGGGCAGCAATGTCCGCGGAGGCCCCAGGGGCAGGGGCAAAGGTCGTGGCCGAGGCAGAGGTCGTGGACGAGGTAACCAATAAAAACATCCCTAAACAACCTAAACATCGATTCTTACAGTCAGGCTATGTTTAAAATGGTTTGTTAAAGAAGATTTGTATATCTGAAGTGTGTTTTTGTGTAAATAAAATGCACTAATTTTTCTTTCCTTGAAGAATGTTCCATTGTTTTTGTATGTGTAAGGCAATATTAGAATTTCCCAGGGCTTGATATTAAGCTTGTCTCCAGGTACCTGTCTTTCAGAAAAGTAAAAGCAAATAAAAATATAGCTGCAAGCAGCGATTACCAGGGTTCAAGCGCTTAAGGCATTTAAGCATATAAAGAAAAAGACATTACATATTATTTAGCAAGGCTGTACCCACCTAAATCAATGATTAAATAAGCATTTTTGGCAAATCCAGGTAAATTACTATAAAAATATTATGTTTTTTAACGTTTATGACTGTTATGGCTCCAGCTGTGGCCCGATCCCCATAAAGCTTTGTATGCTTGTTTAGAATCACCTGTTGCATGTGCTCAGCAGTTTTCGTGAAGTTTTGAGTTTTCCTTTAGGCTTTATAGGATTTGGGGTAAATCCCCCCTCTTCTAAACAACCCCAATATAGCTTTCCAAAGGGTAAATTTCAACATTTTTTGATAATTATTGGCCTAAAGAGTTCAGAGATTTGTACTGCTGTGTTTTTTTCCAGACTGAGTGAAAAAACGTAGGACTAGGTCGCAAAAGTAGGTTTTTAACATCATCTCAATCATTTAACAAACAATTTGATTGACACCAGTGGTTCTAGAGGCAAAGTTGTCTCTGTCGTGTGTATGTGTGAAAAACTGCAACATACAATCTTTTACGTCCTTGAAAAATGCGTTATTGCCCCCCCCAGTGGTTGATTTCTTTCAAATTTCTCTCAGACCTTTAGGGCCGCGAGTCAAACAGGCCTACCAAGTTTCGTTCGGCCTCCGTTAACCTTGTTTAACAGGTGCTCAAATTTCGGTGGCCAATGGCAGTTATGTTTTTTGGGATACGCAAATGTCCCTGTAGACGCTCGTAGCACTTTGGACCAAGACCGTGCACACCAATTTTCTCGTTGATAGGACAAATGGTTGCGCAGTTATAGCCATATAGCCATTTTTTCCCTCTTATAGCACCACCAAGTGGCCAAGCTCCGCAAATTTTTATTTATGTAAATTTTTTTTCTCCTGTGGCCTCAGACTGAGCTCTTACATAAGTGTTTTGATTTTGGCAGAGATGTTTCATTCCGTTCAGGAGCTATAAGTATTTTACTGACAGTGGCCTTGCCTCTTTCGAAAGTTTTGGCCCCCTTTTGTGGGTGTGAGTTGGAAGTTCAACTTTTTTTTTTTTTTTTTAAATAATTATTGATATTCACTCTCCAGAGAGTCTTTCTGCACTGGTTTGGTTCCAATCAGGTGAAAAACCTAGGACTAATTCGCAAAAGTAGGTTTTTCCAAAAATGCGAAATACCCGAACATTTCGCCAGGCTCACGATTGAATCTGAGGCATGCGTTTTGTCCTGCATGAACCAAGGATTCCAATGACAAGACACTTAAGCCTGCGACTGACGATTTAGGAGTTATGTGCGATTTCGTACTTTTCTATATCTCTATAGCGCCCCCTGTCAGGATGACTGGGGCAAGCCTTGACTTAATTAATTTTATGAAGCTACAAGAATACTTGTGCATTAAGAAAACAAAAATAACAACTTTATTCAACATTTTCGTCTTCTACGTGCATTCACGAGCCTTACTTATTTAACCAGAATATGCAAATGATGAAGAGAGAGATGCATCGTGGTACTCTCGTGAACCCACGTCAAAGACTGACGTGGAAGAGAAGAAATTGTTGAATAAAGTCATTGTTTTTGTTTTCTTGTATCCTGTAGCTTCATAAAATTAAGATTGAACCACTGATGTCATATGGACTATTTTAACAATGTCCTTACTACCTTTCTGGCCTTTGAACATGATAGTTTTAGGGTTTAAGTTTCACTTATTCAGTGTCAAGTATATTTAGAAATGCACATCATGTAATAACTAATATCATCTCTCTGTCTCCAGGTCGATATGACTACTCCCACAGTTACCGGGACTCGTACCTGGACGGGTCCACAGTTCCAGCTGAGTTTGGCACTAACATGGTCTATTACTATGACGACGGTAATCGCGTGCAGATGTATACGATTGAGGAGAATTTGCTTAAAGAATACATCAAACGCCAAATGTAAGTTAAGTCTCTCTTCTCTTTGAATGTATGCAAAATACAGCACTTGGTTTACTTTTCCAACTCTCCAGATTTCAAATTACACCATGGTTTCTTTGTATTGGTCATTTCACAACAAATTTAAGGATTTGTACTTTCTGTAGGTTAGTAAAATAAACTAAGCAGTCCACACATGGTCATATTAGTTACTCAGCATTTCACACATTACCGCCAGTAGGGGGAGCAGCTGCAGCATTAGGCAGACTGGCACTGCTTGTCTGTGTGTGTCCTTAATTTAGCTCGTCTGCTTTATGGATGATGGGGAAGGGGTCAGATGATCTGGGTCAGAGAGATTAAGACAGAGGACACTGGGTGTGTGTGTGTTTCCTAGTTAGTCATAAATTATGACTTTTGCATTTCATCTGGAAATGAAAATGTGTATCAGTGTGCATAGTTAAAGTGTGTGTCTTTCCCAGCACGAGGTTATTGTTTGTGTGTGTTCGTTCTTGCCTATGTAATCTTATTCAGAGTTTATCCAAGCTTACTGCACTCAACACTCTGATCATAACGAGCTGAGAGTCCACAGGGAGCGCACACTGGCTGTTTAACACTGATCTGAAGCCTGTCTTTCAAAAACAGTTCAAGGAGAAGTCCACTTACAAAACAAAGATTCACATAAAATGTGCTCACCCCATTGTCATCCAAGATGTTCATGTCTTTCTTTCTTCAGTCTTAAAGAAATTGGGTTTTTTGAGGAAAACATTTGAGCATTTTTCTTCATATAATGGACTGATATGGTGCCCAGATTTATGGAATTTTCAAAATGCAGTTTAAATGCGGCTTCAAACGATCCCAAATGCGGTTGTAAACGATCCCAGCCGAGGAAGAAGGGTCTTATCTAGCGAAACGATCGGTTATTTTTATAAACAAAATACAATTTAAATACTTTTTATTCTCAAACGCTCATCTTGTCTCACTCTGTCTGCACTGTTTTTGTTCCGGTTCATGACAGTTAGGGTATGTCGAAAAACTCCCATCTCATGTTCTCCCTCAACTTCAACAAAATCGTCCAATATCGCTGTTTTACCTTTTTTGTTAAGGGTGTTTGATCTTCTTTGCATGTTTACTTTGCAAAGACTGGGTCGGTACTTCTGCATACCCTAACTGTCTTGAGCCAGAATACACAGAGTTCAACGAGAGCAAGGCAAGACGAGCATCTGAGATTAACAAGTATTTAAATTGTATTTTGTGTATGAAAATAACCGATCGTTTCGCTAAATAAGACACTTCTTCCTCGGCTGGGATCGTTTACAACTGCATTGGGATCATTTGAAGTCGCATTTAAACACCATTTTGGATGTTCAAAATTGTGGCACCATATCAGTCCATTATATGAAGAAAAATGCTGAAAGGAAAAGAAAGACATGAACATCTTGGATGACAATGGGGTACATTACATGTGAATCTTTGTTTTGAAAGTGGACTTCTCCTTTAAGATCTGTGCTTACTGATGGAAAACTGTTGATAGATCAGTAGGGATGTAACAATAATATTGTGGTATCGCGATAGCAAAACTGTCTCTATTATCGTGGTCACATGACGATATGAAATGACATAGGTCTTCTGTGCAAAAAGTTTAGATTTTTAAAACATTCTAACACAAAAGGTCTTTCAAGTTGTGTTTTGGGCCATTTATGTTTTGGCACAGTATCTGTCAAATGAACTAAAACCGAAAGCTCAATATTACAACGACTCGCTGCGTGTTTTAAAGCGAAGTGCGCATTTTGTTCAGGTAAACAGCTCGTGATCCGTGTTTTCGCGCCTCAGAACGGCTCCGTTCACAGTGAATGAATGCATTGAACTCGTTTATTGCATGTGCTGTGAGTTTAGCGCATGTTTGGGAACGCAACGGCCACCAGTTAAGCTTTATGTTTTCGGCAGATGATTACAGTGTTTCGCTAGATTTGTAAGGAGACGTGTTTTTGTAAGCCCAAGCCTGTTTTCACTGAAGCTGGAGTTTTCCGTCAAAATAAAGGCTGTACTGCCATTTCCGTCAAAATAAAAGCTTAAAGGTGCGGTATGAATTGCTGACAACTAGCGGTTTAAATGTGTAATGTTACTGCAGTTAAAATTCACAATATTTCTTTCAAGTGTAGAAATTAGGAAAGAAATATTGTAATTTCCCTACTGTAATGTGAAGCAAAAATATACCTATGAAATACTCATTTTCATTTATTTTACAGTGCGAATGTTTTACAGTGTATGTTTATTACTGTCATAGGAATAACAATAATATAAAATTGTTATTATTATTATTATTATTATTATTATTATTATTATCTAATTTGTTTGGCTTCTAAAACACCAGTGTAAATGTAATTTAGACTGAGACAGTATATCACAGCCAAAAAGAAGGTTGAGTCCCCTTTAAAGTTCAATTCACTGACTTTTCTCTGGCTTAAGTTTTCTTAGTTTAAAAACATGGGTTGGAGCTTTTAATTTCAATCTCTCAAAGTGCATTAGATAGAGGAAATCTTCATTTTTTTTTTTTGTTAAACGTCACAATAAATATCGTACCGTGGACTTCATATTGCGATATCGTATTGTGAGATTTTGATATTGTTACATCCCTGCAGATCAGTAAAAAAGACTCTTCCTGTGCAGAGATTTTGATGGGGCTTCTTCACTGTTTGTGGGAAAATGAGGATGAACAGAGAAAAAGATCAAATTTCACATAACAGAATAAGTTAAACCACAAAACAGTTTTTGTATTTAATCAAAGAGTCACAGTTCCTTCCCTAGTGACTTCAGCTTTCACTTCTTAAAGGGATAGTTGACAAAAAATGCAAATTACCCAATGATTTACTCACCCTCAAGCCATCCTTGGTGTGATTTCATGTTTGGGTGAACTTCCCTTTAACTGTTAATTCAATTTAATGTTGTTTCATAATAGTATTGCATAAGACTTGCATAAAATAGTGTAGTAAAAGTTCAGCATGTGCTGTTTGGTTGGCTCATCGCTGAAGCTCTGTTTTTAATGGTGTGTCTTGGATGTGTTTGGGGTGTCTCAGAGTGTATTATTTATCCACCTAATTCTGTGTCTTTTAATTTTTAACATCTTTTGTTTATTTGAAAAAAGATGTGTCTCCATTTGGCAAGTTTCTGGCTGTTCTCCCAGGCCAGCTTCTCCTCACACCTAAACATAGCAGTGAGTGAAACTTGCACAGCACCTCCACTGAAACTCCTCATAATCATTTGCAGTATGGCACATGGGGCGTCTCGACCTCAGCTGACTAAGGCTGCTGGAATGTGAGGTGTGTTCTGGGTGGAGGCCGCAGCATTCTTCCCAGAGCACTTCTGCTTCTGACAGGGGTTCGGTGAATGTTCATGTATGTTGAACATTAAGGAGGCTTTTGATTGGTTGATGTATATCATCGGTCACACCTCTCAAGTTCCACGTTCAGGTGCCTCATCGGGGGACTTTGTAGGAACTTGCATGTGATGTGTTAGCAGAAATGTAATCAAATTTTTTCCTAACTGCTTATTCACAAAAGCTCCTAATAGATTACCATACAATATTTAAATCTGAAATTCAGCAGTGATAGTGGAGGTCTGGTCTGCAGTTTGGGCTCACTGCACCTGGTCTCACTGGAATCCTGCCAGAGGCTCTGTGCCGTCTGCTGTGGGACTGCTGTGTTCCTCACCTTGCACAATACACAATACCCAGAGGACAGAGATGGAAAGAGAAGCAGTGCTGATCTGTGAATGCATGTGTTGCTGGAAAAAGAGAGGGAGGGAGGGATGTGAGATTTGTCTTTTATTCCCATGACGTCCAGTCAGAATCTGTCTTTACACATATATAACAGTGTAAAAGTGCAGCAGTTAAAAGAACAAGACTGTAACACCCAGCTGCTCTTGGATATGTTTACATGTGTTTTGCACTACAATGAATATTTTAAATAATTTCATTAATGGACATTTAAAAAAAAAAAAAAAAAAAAAAAACAACTTCTCCAAGACTGAAAGAGCTTATATTCTAGCTACATTGCTTTATATTGTTGTATAAACCTATTGTTAAATTATTGCAAATAATTGTATTTATTTATTAGTTATTATTAGTTTCTACTACAAGTTTCTATTACAATACACTGTTTCTTACAGACAAAGTGTGGTCTAATAGTCTGACATTTATTCTTTCAATTTAGCCTTTTAGGAGTTTGAAAATTACACAGATTATTATTATTTTTTTTTTTGTTCATATAGCTTATGTGCTACTGTCATTAAAAGAGAAACATGAAATTCTAAGATACTCTGAAATATTATTTTTTTAATGTAATATATCACTTGATTTGTTTGTAATATAATTTATATAATAATAATATATGTACACTGCCATTCAAAAGTTGTTGTTTTTTTTTAAAGACGTTTCTTTTGCTCATCAAGGCTGTGTTTATTTGATCAAAAATACAGAAAAAATGTAATATTGTAATATAATTCTTTTAATATACATTAAATTATAATTTATTCATGTGATCAAAGCAGAATTTTCAGCATCATTACTCCAGTCTTCAGTGTATAAATATACACAGTACATAATATATACACAGTGTAAAAAAAAAAAAAAAAAAAAAAAAAAAAAAAAATATA
>JAHKKF010511000.1:0-16441 GCA_019740295.1 Labeo calbasu
TGGAACCTTGAGGGTATTTTAGGAACAACAGGAGAGGGGGTTAAAGATGCACAGGATGCTGTTGTGGAATATCTGAAGGATACAGGGGTATACTATAGGATTTAGGATATTGGAAAATTTTATTTATTGGAACTTTATTTATATATTATTATTATTAATATATATATATTTTGTTGTGGGGTTTTTTTGTTTTGTTTTTGTTTTTGTTTTTTTTTCTTTTCTATTATATAAAGTGAAATTATAATCCATGCTACATACTCCGATACAGTAGGTGGCGGTATGCACCTGATATGTCATGATTGCAATCCGCCATAAAATTAAAAGAAGAAGAAGAAGAAGAAGTGTGGTTCATCCAATCTTAGGGTTGTGTACGTGTGTGTTTTCCTGCCCTTCCTGTCTGGATTTACCTACTGTGGATATGATTTAAATACTTGTCATTATATTTCATCTGTATCATTATATTTCGTGTGTCTCCTTCCACATGACTGTGACAGAAGATCGAACCAAAAACAGTTAAGCGGAAACAGTTTATCTTTCAGAACAGCTGATGTCTGGAGGAATATGTGGAGGAGTCTGTCAGCACCTGCCACCATGCCAGCTGCAATGACGTTTGCCTGATGAAGAGATTTTTGTGTGGACTGGACGATGATCTCTGCTTCGTCATGCCCCACAGAGATCCCTGCTGGACCCTGCATAGCTACATCAACTTCGCACTATGTACAAACGGAACTGCGTTCACAGTGGGCGAAGTGGAGGATGACAGCAGCCTTGTCCAGCCACACTTCGCAGACGTCTCACAGCATGACCCAGAGCCCAGCCAATCACCACCCCGACTCGCAGAGCAAGAGCCTGAGCCCACTGTGGACAGAGAGCCAGAGCCAAACACGACAGAGCCATCGCCAAATGGAGCGACAGCACGAATGATCGCTACGGATCCTGAGCCAAGCCTGTCCAACCAGGTGCGAGAGCTGGCCACGTGGAACGCGACAGCAGATGTTTCAGTGGAGCGTGAGGTGCTGTGGATAGCACCGCCCACTTCACCACCGCTGTAGGTGAGCGAAGTCTGGATCTGGGATTTGGAACAAAATTTGATTTTCACTGAGGATATAGATGTGGAACAGGACTTGATTGACTTCTATGGGGGTGTATATGAACACATGCCCCCTCTTCTTCCACCATCCTCTGAACTACCTGCCTGCCTGGAACTCCCTGCCTACCCTGAACAATGCACCTTCCACATGACTGTAACATATAAGCTGTGTACATTTTGGACCTTTTTAGAAAACAGTTCTATCTACAGTCTACGAAATGCAAAAACTCTAAAGCTCAGTATCTCTCATTTGCTTAAAATGCAGATACAACCTTATAATTCCAAGGTGGTGAAATGACAAATCTCTGTTCTCATCTCATGCAGCCAAAGTAAAAGTGATGCATTCAAAATTCTGCATCCATAACAGCATGAGAGAAAATTAATAGTGCGTACAAGTTTCCCACTGACATTTTGGAATATTTTTAATAACATTAATGCTTTATTCAATTTATTTATTTATTTATTTTTTAAAAACTCAGTTTACTTTTGTTGCAGGGTTGCATGTAAACTGGGACAATATTAATTTCAAAAAATAATATTGGGAGTTATCAGAGTTTTGGTGTGCATGTTAATGCTTGAAATAAATGTCAGCTTGAGTTATTAATCATTAGGTTGGAATGTGGAATTTTATCTGACTGTTGACAGTTATTTTTCTTTTGCTATTGATTGATCTCTGCACTGAATAAAAGACTTTGCAACGGAAAGAGAAGATGTATGAGTGACATTTGTGGAAACACCTGGTTATTTTAGGCAATTTAGAAATCCCAGACAGAACGTGTCCCTAGGAAGTGGCACATCCGGTCACCTTAATGTATGACGGACATTTGTGAAAATTAAGACAGCTGTGAGAAATGTGTTAAATTATAGTTGTTGTGTTAGTGTGTTTCAGAGAGAATCTCCTGAACCCAGCTGTGTGTCTATAAAGCGTGACCAGTCAATGGATGATCCACCTAGGTTCAGTGAGACAGACTCTCCTGCTAATGTGAGGTAAGGACAGTATAAAGGTTTACAGGATTAAATCAGCTCATTCGACTGTATTCTCTGAACTGGAAGAGTGTGTGATTTTTTGGAGAGAACAGTAATGTGCAGATATTTAACTATACACTATAGTTTATAGTTCTGAAAAGTGTATGTACATGGATTTTTATTATTGATCAACATTTAACCTGAAGAAAGAGAGAATCAGAGACTCTAACAGAAAGATAAAGAGATGCATGACATTTGTGACATTTGTGGAAATGAGGACAGCTGTGAGAACTGTTGTGTTAAATTGTTGTTGTTGTGTTAGTCTGATTCAGAGAGATTCTCCAGAACCCAGCAGTGTGTCTATGAAGAGTAACAGTTCAATACTGCTTCCACCCGAATTCAGTGAGACAGTCTCTGCAGCTAATGTAAGGTGAGTATCACTAATGAACTGATTTAATTATCTTGTATTCTCTGAACTGGAGGAGGAGTGAACAGTAGCTAAGTTTACATACATGTTTTGTGCTGTTATTGACTGTTTTTGAAAATGAAAACTCTGTGAAAAAAGCAAAGAAAGCAAATTTGTCTCCAGCCTTTTTCCATGCAACTGGCCAGCTGTAACCTTAATATTTTATTTGTGCATTTAACATTTTTAAATGGTCTACAGCAGCATGCTTTCAGTTAAGTAATGCTAACTTTTTTGTAACATAACAATTTAAAACTTTGTTCAGAGATTTTTGGATTCAACTGATATATATATATATATATATATATATATATATATATATATATATATATAGGCAGCAGTATATAAAGAGCTCTTTTCCAAAAAAAATTAGTTTGTCATGCCATTTTGTTGTGTCCATCAATGTTTCATGACAAATTATATTTCCTTGTTTAAAATGTACTGCAAGATGCCGTTTCTTTCCAAAACGCTATAAGCGGCGAACCTGTTTTTAGCCTAAATGCGATATGTCCTCTCGACCAATCAGAATTCGGTGAGCGTTCGATGCAATCCAACAAGGCGGCGCTCTGAAGCGAGAGATGTTTGTTTGCACTCAGTCTTCAAAATGAGTTCTTTAAACTATAATAACACTTTTGATGGCCTGGATGAACCAGTGAGACCTACACCTGGGGGTTAAAAAACGCCGACTGGACAAAGAAAATCACAAAGCAACAAAAAAAGAAGGTTCGTTTCTCAGGTGGCGCGTTAATACCCACTGTGGGATGTAAACACAAGGCTGGTGTGACCGATTTCTGTCAGCCCGAGAAGCTGTCACCGGATGACCTGATGATGAATTTTTTGAAGTTTTATTAAAGACCAAACAAAGTTGACCAGGACAGAGCCATACTTCATCTCCTGGATATAACACAAGTGAAAAGGCAGCGTCTGGAAGTCCTGGACGTAAACAAACGAAAAGACCGGAACATATCAGTCAAGTACAGTCTTTTGTACAGCAGTCACCCGGAGAAGGTGCCCGTTTGCAAGGCGATCTTCATTAAAGTGTTCGGTGAGTACAATTTTCGTTTCAGAATTGCCTAGTTTAATAACGTTTTGTAGGTTTCTTCCTTGCGACAAAGATCTTTTGCTGTAAACAAGCATGCTAATGTGACATGGAAAGTATTGATAATAATACTTGCCTACTGATGCAAAAGAGGTGCAAAATTCAGAATTTCAGAATTTAATTCAGTTTAATGAATTAAATTTTGAATTGAATTGGAATTACAGGAAGTGGAACTGAATTTATTGCAATTCAGAGAAATTCATTATCACATATCAGTGAGAATGTGATACTTTTAACGTAATTTTTTCTTCCTAATGGAAGTACAGACACTAACATTAAGCATACATTCACTTAATGTAGAATAATTAGCAATATCTTCATTTCAAAGTAATCAAATGAAACAATGTTTTGGTATTACAGTTTTAATAATCTGTTTTATAGAGTGTTTTTTTAAAAAAAGGCCTATTTACTATAATATTGTGTATATAAAGTCCATACAATAATATCTGTATGAAATTCATGTTGTAATCATGTGTAATATATACTGTAAAGTTTCATTGTGAAATGCAGCTTAATTATGTATCATGAATTTATTTCAATTTTATGGAATTCCAATTCTACTTCCTGCAATTTGAATTTGAATTGCAATTCAGCTTCCTGTTTGCAATCTCAATTTAATAGCAAGTTAGTTGTGTGTAATTCTGTTATTTCATACTGGCTACAATCAATGTATATGACAACCTAAACAATTTACTTTCACAGGCATCAGCGAAGACCGTGTCACGGGTGGCTAAATATTATGCTGAGAAAGCTCGCCCAGAGAGAAGAGGTGGTGCACGACACAGTGAGGAGCACAACAGGAGAAGGCAACTCATTGCTTGACAATATTGAAACATGACATTGAAAATATTTATTTTACTATTTAGTTTATGTTATTATTTATTTTATTTGGCTGTTATTTATTTCATGCATTTGGATTTATTTGATTTATATTAATTTATAATATGAGTCCCTGATGTCATATGTTGCATGTTCTCTTTTTTTTTTTTTTTTTTTAAACATAAACCAACATTTTTTTTTTTTTTTTAAAAGGATGGATTTGTAGCGTTTTGAAAAAAAAAAAAAAACTTGGAATTTATAATCAACAATATTGTTTCATTTAACAATCATTGTTTAACATGTTCAAACTGAGCCAACAGACCATTTTAACAGGATAAATTGAATATTAACAGAATGTATGGGTCTAGGTAAAAAAATGTTATTTTCATGAAAACTATTAAAATGGAATTATAGCATTTTGGAAAAGAGCTCCTCTCTCTCTCTCTCTCTCTCTCTCTCTCTCTCTCTCTCTCTATCTATCTATCTATATATATATATATATATATATATAATCCACTGCAATAATCCCTGCTTTGTAACTGGTAACCCTTTAGCATGGCCTCTGAAGCACAGAAAAGGTTGCTCTGATTGCCGATACTGGCTAGAGCGGTCTATATATTTCCAGGCAGTTGATAAGAAGGGGTTGCCTTAGGCTGGGACAGGAGCCGTACACTGGTCTGCCCTCGTACAGTGCTCCCCAACCTGAATTTGAAGCATCTGTCATGACCACCTTCTTTTTGGTGGTCAGTCCTACTTGGAAGCCTATATGGGCCGCAAATCTTAGCCAGTACTGAAGGGGCTACATGTGAAATAGGTCCAACAAAGCCACAGAGGGGGAGGCCACCATTAAGCCCAGCAATCTGTGGAATACCCTGAAGGGAAGAGAAACCCCCCACTTGTATGATGCTGCTAGTTACTGCATATTCAATGAGCGTTCTGGCACGAGCCAGGCCCTCATCTGGTCTGACTCCAGAACTGCTCCAGGAAAGCCAATTCACTTGCTGAAAGACAGGAACTCTTGATTGACTGATTCTGAGCCCCAGACATTCCAAGTAACTGCTAAGCGAAGCTCGTGTTCTGACTGGCCCAACAAGTCAGTCATTGTGATAGTTCATGATATGAACTCCCTTCTGTCTCAGAGGGAAGAGAGCCACACCCATGCTCTTGTAAAGGGCTATCTGGATATGAAAGTAAACATTTCTGAGATCCAGTGATAAAAATCATTCAGAACGGGCGCTTTGTCACGGCACGGTTAAGTTACCTGAGGTCGGGGATGGGCCAGGGGCCACAGTCTATCTTTGGGACGAGGAAGTAACGGCTGTAAAAGTCTGACTCACTAAGAGTAACGGGGAGGTGAGCAAATGAAGAGTGAGTAACCTCAAATTACTGTTTGCAGAATGCTATACACCTATATGACTTCCCAAACCTGACATTCAGCATTTACAGTAACACAACAATCCAACACCTGATCTGGACTGGCATCCTTTCTTCAACTCTTGTGCATAAGGAGTGCTGTGATTCAGAGTTCAGCATTATCCTGGATGGGGACCCTGCTGCTCGGGAAGGCAATAGCTCAAGAGCCACTAGGTTGGCCTTGCTCGACCTATCGCTTGGGTAATTGATGGTTCAGAGGAGTTTGGCCTAGAAAACCTGGATAGCTGCCACCATACTGAGAGCTTGAACCAGCTTGACCAGCTGTAGAATAGCTGTAGCTCTGCAGGGATCAGAAAGGAGGATAGCCTTGGAGGTCCTTGATCATTGTACGACATCAAAGAGCCGTGAGAGCAAAGTTTTTTCTCATCAGACAAAGGATGAAGTCAAACAAAAGCTTGTACAGGTCATATCAGACCACTTCAGACCCCAGTAGCACACTGATAGCAGTTTCTTCACAAGTAACAATGGTGTCTTGCTGCTGCTCTTATTACTGCAGATGTTATTGAATGCAAAATGCATACTCTGCTGCTAACTCACTTATAAACTTAATTGTTTCGCTCCTTGCATCATGTGCAACTTGTTCATCAAACATCAAACATGATTTCAAAAACGTTAGTGTCTTTTAGAATTGATGAATCCAGACCGTGCAGCATTTTTTAGTGATTAGGAATAATAAAAAAGATCATTCAGAGTTAAGAGTTTGAATTTCAGAGGAACTGAAAGGAACTTGTGTTGCAAGACTTACATCAAACAATAAACCAAACACACTGGGTGCAAATGCAACAGAGACCAATCAACTTGTGTCATGTAGTCAATGATTTGATAGTTAGTGATTGGTATTAAGGATCTATCAGCCTGCGTCATCTAGAGTTTTATGACAGAACTAGATTTTTCATTCCCATTTCTACCTTTCTGCTCCTTAGGAATTGCCCCTTTGTATTTGAAACAACACAAATGCAATCTAAATAAGACATTTCAGAGAATTAATGAAGGAATATCAAATCAAGGAAGCTCTATATCTCTGCACGAGATCTACACAGAGTTATACATCACAGAAGGAGGAAGCGGAGAGGTCAATAATGAACATGAGCTGAGACAGATTGAGACCGCATGCAGAAGACCAGAAAGACAGGGGACATCAATCAAATGCAATGACATATTCAGACATTCACCTGGACAAAGCAAACCTATCAGAACTGTGCTGACTAAAGGAGTTGCTGGAATTGGAAAAACAGTTTCGGTGCAGAAATTCATTTTGGACTGGGCTGAAGGAAAAGCGAATCAGGATCTCCACTTCATATTTCCCCTTCCTTTCAGAGAACTGAATTTGATAAAGCACAGAAACCTCAGTTTGATGGAGATTCTTCGTCGTTTTTTCACACATACAAATGAACTGACATCAACAGATGTTGATGACTTTAAAGTCCTGTTTATCTTTGATGGCCTGGATGAGTGTCGACTTCCTCTTGATTTTCTAAACAATTCAAGCTTGTCTGATGTAACACATTCAGCCTCCGTGGATGTGCTGCTGACAAACCTCATCAAGGGGAATCTGCTTCCTTCTGCTCTCCTCTGGATCACCTCTCGACCAGCAGCAGCCAGTCAGATTCCTCCTGAGTGTGTTGACCTGGATACAGATGTACGAGGGTTCAATGATCCTCAAAAGGATGAATATTTTTGGAAGAAGGTAAATGATCTGAGTTTGGCCAGTAGAATCATTGCACACATCAAATCATCAAGAAGCCTGTACATCATGTGTCACATCCCGGTCTTCTGCTGGATTTCAGCCACTGTTCTACAGAAAATGATGGGTGAAGCAGAGAGTGCAGAGATCCCCAAGACCCTCACTCAAATGTTCATACACTTTCTGATCTTTCAGACCAAACTAAAATCCATGAAATATGATGGAAAATGTGACATAGATCGTAAACAAGCTAGAAATAGTATCATGTCACTGGGAAATCTGGCTTATCAACAGCTGGAAAAAGGGAACCTGATCTTTTACGAGGAGGACCTGAGAGAGTGTGGCATTGATGTTAGAGATGCATCAGTGTATTCAGGAGTTTGTACTCAAATCTTCAGAGAGGAGTTTGGGCTGTACCTGCAGAAGGCGTACAGCTTTGTTCACCTCACCATCCAGGAGTTTATTGCGGCTTTACATGTATTTCTTTGCTTTTTCAGACAAACAGGACCTGCTAACATGTTCAGATCAACTTTGACTGATTTACTAAAGAGTGAAGTGGACAAGGCCTTGAAGAGTGAGAATGGTCACCGCGATCTTTTCCTCAGATTCCTCCTGGGTCTCTCCCTGGAGTCCAGTCACACTCTCCTACGAAGTCTTCTGAAAAAGACAAGAAACAGAACTCACAACAAACACGAAATAATTAAGTACATTAAGATGAAGATCAGGGAGAACTCCTCTTCAGAGAAATCCATCAATCTGTTCCACTGTCTGAATGAACTGAATGATGACTCTCTAGTGCAGGAAGTCCAAATATACCTGAACAGCACAGGTACTAGTTGTCTTTCAACAGTCAAACTCTCTCCTTCTCAGTGGTCAGCTCTGGTGTTTGTGCTGCTGAACTCAGAAGAGAAGCTGGATGAGTTTAAACTAAGTAAATATCAGAAATCAGAGGAATGTCTTCTGAGGCTGCTGCCAGTGATAAAAGCATCTACAAAAGCAGAGTGAGTATTTTTTACAGTGTGAAATGTGAAATGTTGTACTGCATTGTTAAAGGTAAACAACAGAGCAGTGTTTTTTTTCTTTGTTTTCTTTATTGGCTGATGTCAGTATCATAAAGGAATAGTTCACACAAAAAGAAAAATTTTTGAAAAACCCCATGATTTACTCACCATCAAGTCCTCCTAGGTGTATATGACTTTCTTCTTTCAGACATATTCAATCAGAATTGTCCTGGCTCTTCCGGGCTCTTCCTGGCTTTTCCAAAGTTTTATAATGGCAGTGAATGGTGGTAGACATTTTGAAGCAAAATAAAGTGCATCCAATCATCATAAAAAGTATTCCACACAACTCTGGGGTAAATAAAGGCCTGAAGTGAATCGATTGTGCGAGTTGTAAGAATAATATCCATATTCAAAACTTTATAAACTGTAATTTCTAGCTTCCGCTAACTGTCATATGCTTGTTTACAAGAGAGTGGCATTCCAGCAGATGATGTAGGCATTTTAGGTTTTAAATATGGATATTTTTCTTACACAAACACACTGATTCTGCTCAGAAGGTCTTCATTAACCCCCTGGAGCCATGTGGAGTACTTTTTTATGATGGATTTATGCACTTTATTTTACTTCAAAATCTTGACCACTATTTGCTTGCATTTTAATGCTTGGAAGAGCCAGGACATTTTTTTAATTTAACTCCGATTGTATTTGTCTGAAAGAAGAGTCATATATACCTAGGATGACTTGAGGGTGAGTAAATCATGGGATAATTTTCATTTTTGAATGAACTATCCCTTTAATGCTGGTTAACACTGCACAGACAGAAATCTAAAAATACCAACAAACGTCATGACTGCACGGGTCATATTAACTGAATGCAGAGAGTGTAAGGAATTAGGTAGAAAGTTTTACTATTAAGCATTTGCCTTTTTATTATTAGACAAGACAATAAAATAGAAAAACAGTCGAATTGTTAATGAGAGACATCATGGGTGCTTTTTACTAGTCGAAGTGTCCTGCACCATGTATAAAAAAAATGTATTTCATATGAGTGTATACTATACTTTACTATACTTTATACACACACACACGCACACACACGCACACACACACACACACACACACACACACACAGAACCCATTGCATTAACAGTGGGTCTGTCTACTTCCATTTCTTTTTCCTTTTTTTAAATCGTAAAATTCAGTAATTCAGATTCAACTGGATATTTAATATTGCACTTTCAGGAAATGGAGGAATAACAGCATACCAATGCATAATCTCTTAGTCAGCCTTACCACCAACCTTGTGCAAGCAAGTGAAGACATAAAGTAATGCAACAGGAAAAGAGAGAGAGAGATAGATGATGGATAGATAGATAGATAGATAGATAGATAGATAGATAGATAGATAGATAGATAGATAGATAGATAGATAGATGCAGCATTATTTTGTGTACATACAGGTTCAAATTACAGTTTAATTAATTTAATTATATGGACCCTGGATCACAAAACCAGTCGTAAGGGTCATTTTTAAATTGAAATAAATAAGCTTTCCATGGATTTATTTGTTATAATAGTATAATGTTTGGTCGAGATACAACTTTTTGAAAATCAGGAATCTGAGGGTGCAAAAAAAATCAAAATACTGAGAAAATTGCCTGTGAAGTTGTCCAAATGAAGTTTTTAACAATCCATATTACTAATCAAAAATTAAGTTTTGAAATATTTACAGTAGAAAATATCTTCACGTAACATGATCTTTACTTAATATCCTAATGCTTTTTTGGCATAAAAGAAAAAATGATAATTTTGACCCATACAATGTATTTTTGGCTATTGCTACAAATATACCCATGCTACTAAGGACTGGTTTTGTTGTCCAGGATCACATATGATATAGACATGGAAATTCCAGTTACCTGTTCTGTTTACCTTTATTTGAGACTAATACACGCTTATGCTATCATTCCTAGTGTGAATGGCTGTAATCTCACAGCAGAAAGCTGTTCAGCTCTGACCTCAGTTCTCAGTTCAAACTCCTCAAGTCTGACAGATCTGAACATGAGTGACAATAAACTGGATTCAGGAGTAAAGCTGCTCTCCATTGGACTGAAAGATCCTGACTGTAATCTTAAGACATTACAGTAAGAAACTCTGTGGAACTTGTTGAATAAATGACACAGGATTTTAGGGGAGAGGAGTTGGGGGGGTTAAGGGTGGTTGATGGTGAAAAAATGCCCATGTTACATTTTTCCCGGAATTCAGAAAAAATAAGGAGCAATTATTTCTTTAACTTTCGAAAAACACTGATATAATGAGGAGACTCACACTTTATAAAGCAACTTGTGTGATCATAGTTTTATCCAGACTATAGCTGAGTGTGCAAGCTTGAATGCACAATTACCTAAGTTGATAAAACCATGGCAGAATTTCTACAAATTTTACACAAATACAAAAAGATTTTTGGACTACCCCTCAAAAACCTTTTTTTTGTTTTTATTGTTTTTGGCTGATGACCTACTGTAGCTCCTCCCTAAAAAGACAACATTACAACAGACATAAGATGCTTTACAAAAGCTATGTAACCTCCCAATTACCTTCCCTTCCTGTTTAGTAAATTACCTGTTTGTTTGTTTTTTCTTTTTGCAAATATTTATTTTAATTATTGAGTAGTGAATAATAATAATAAAAATAATAACAATTTATAGTAATGAAGTGCAATTGTTGAGTTATTTTATACTGATGTTTCCCTCTGTATGTTGTATCTGGTTTCAGCTTTGAAATCCAATCCTTCACACCTGAGAGAGCTGAATCTGAATTATAATGAACTAGGAGACACAGGAGTGAAGCTGCTCTCTGATCTACTGCGGGATCCAAACTGTAAACTGGAAGCACTACAGTGAGTGTTATCATATTATGTTTTGAATCATAAGAATAAAATTCTCCATTTACTCTTGTCATGTCAACTGTAATCTATCCGAAACATAAAAATTAATAAGTGATAGGAATATTCCAGTAACTTTACATTTTAACTGCAAGAAAAGTGATTCCTTTTTAAAAAAGTATTACAGTATGTTCATTTGTATATTGCGGTTAGCTTCCACATAATTTTATGAGATTAATACATTTGCATTTTTTAATATTACCGTTTCCAGTGTGAGTCGCTGTAATCTCACAGAGAGAAGCTGTTCAGCTCTGGCCTCAGTTCTCAGCTCAACTTCCTCAAGTCTGATAAAGCTGAACCTGAGTTACAGCAGTCTACAGGATTCAGGAGTGATGCTGCTCTGTGTTGGACTGAAAGATCAGCACTGTAAACTAAAGATATTACAGTAAGAAATTATATATATATATATATATTTTCATTCACAACAGTCTTCAGAGTTTATGGTGTGCAAAAACAACAACAATTAAAAAAAAAACTTAGCAAGCAATTCTATGGGCAAAAACATTATTCTGTTTTTTCTCTTGATAATAAACCTGTTGTGTGAGGATTGTTTTTCATATTTCTCCAGGCTGTGTAACTGCAGCATTGGAGAGAAAGGCTGTGCTGCTCTGGCTTCGGGTCTGAGATCAAATCCCTCAAACCTGAGAGAACTGGATCTCAACTATAATAAACTAGGAGACTCAGGAGTGAAACTGCTCTCTAATTTACTGGAGGATCAACACTGTAAACTGGAGAAACTACAGTGAGCGTTTTTTTTTTTTTTAATTATGTGATATCAAAATTATCAGTTAGGAACTTCCAAATATACAAACAAACGTGAAAAAAATGGCCCATGTATTTAAAATATAGGAGCAAAAAGATTGTTAGTCAGGATGTTAACTTTACAAACATTAGAGGTTTAGAAGGTTATAGAACAGGGGTGGCGAACTCTGGAGCTGAACCTACATAAAAGCATAACCCTAATAAAAACTCACCTGCTTGTAGCTTCCTAGTAACCCTTCAGACATCGATTAGCTTGTTCAGGTGTGTTTTATTAGGGTAAAGCAAAACTCTACAGGGCTGTGGGTCTCCAGGACCGATGTTCGCCATCCTGTTCTAGAAACATCTTCAGATGTGGCATATTTCAGACATTATCAGATATTTCATATTACATAAACCGTAACTATTAAATAGTAACTATTAAGACTACCTTTTTCCCAATCCCATTCTTCTCCCTAAAAAGCTTACCTTGACCAAATTTATTCTTGGTTTAAACAAGTCAAAAAGTAAAGACTAAACAAAAAACTGAAAAGAAAAATACATTTCTGACACTGACCCAGAACCAGATTCATGAATAACAACAATAATTGCTGATATTTTTGTGTAAGAGTTATTTAATTCTCTCTTCAGGATGTATGGCTGCAGTATTGGAGAGGAAGGTTGTGCTGCTCTGATTTCTGCTCTGAGATTAAACCCATCACACCTAAGGGAACTGAATCTGGGCTGTAATAAACTAGGAAACTCAGGAGTGCAGCTGCTCTATGATGTACTGGAGGATCCACACTGTAAATTGAATATACTAAAGTGAGTTATTGATTTAATTCTGAAAAATGTACATCTATTAATTAAAGTAGCTTCATAATAGCATTTTAATGGTAAAGTTAGAACTTAGAGGTATCAGAGGTAGAGGTATCAGAAATCTTTATGACTTCTTTATGACTTCTGCTCTTGTATTTTACAGTGTTGATAATCAACTGAGACCTCTAAATTCTCCAAAAATCAAACACCAGCACTGACCCAGAAGAGCCGAATTATGAATTTTGAACCGCACACAAGCAGAAACACCTTAACTCACATCCATTTATAGTTATAATTACAGTTTCTAGTTACTTCTCGCAGCTTAATGGCACAGTTTTTTTAAATATCTGAAAGTACATTTAGCATCAGTCAGTCAAGTATTATAATATGACATTATGATAATTTAACATTGAACTTTAGTACTTAGAACTTTCAGTAATTAGAATAACCATGTATGAATGCATATTTGTCATGTTGATTGAACTTAGGACTTGTGGTGGTGCTTAAGATATTGTTTGTAATTTAGTGTTTCTATATAAAAAAGGGGGGGAAAAACTACAAATAATTCGAATAAGATAACAAAACAGCTACAAATTCTACTCATAATAACAATATAAAACATGGTTTAATGAGGATTAATGAGCTGCTGGGTTCATGAATATTAATCACATTGTCTGTGTTCGCTTTATCCGATTTGCTGAAATCAAAACAGGGATGATAATAGGTGAGCACCAGCCAATGAGTTTGCCGTTTGTGCATTAGTTCCACCTACGGAGAAACTGGCAGTTCTTAAAAGCTGAAGAATTCCAAAGGAACTTTGTTATTTTGACAGGAAAATACAACAAAGAATATTGTTTACATGTAATCCGTCAATTCTGCATGGTATATAAGAGTCTTGCTCTGTATCTTTCTTTGCGTGTGTGAGACAAAGTGAAAGTTGTGTGTATTCACACTAGAGTTTATGGTTCCTTAAATATAGGTACGCTGCGCATCCATTAAGATGAACTGAAAAATAAAATTATATAATAATATTATAATAAATTACAGTAACGTTGTAAACATTGTATGTGCGGACTGAAAAATCTATTGTGACTATTGTGCTCATGATGAAATTTGCATCACATTGTAAGCCTGCCCAAGCATAAAAATCAAAATGTACTTTATGCTTAAGACAGAGAGCTAAAGCAGGCTCACCATGGAACGAGTGCTTTGAACTCTTGAACTCTCTAAATTGCACAGAGCCTGTCTTTGTTATGTTATGATTTTAATTAGATCTACAATGGTACACAGAATCATGGTTCAGGACCAGTGTTAGGCAGTAACGCATTACTTAGTACGGAGTAATTTAACGCATTAAAATTTCCAAAATAGTAGTCAGAGTATAGTTACAAGCCAAAGTCTCTATACGTTACCACTGTGTTATATTATTGCCGACAGGCGCGTGACAAGAGTTGATGGGTGAGTGCGGGCGGGTAGAGACTTGTGTGTGTGCGGGACAGGAGAACAAAATGATTTACAAAACAACTAATATAAAATAAAAATGATTAACAGGCACAAGCATAGGCAGAGCTTTGCTATAATGCGATGAACTGAGAGTTCTTACTATTTCATATAAATTTCATGGATGTACAAAAAAAGTTACATAAGTAGTAATGCAACTAATTACTTTTGAAGTAAAGTAATCAGAACAGTAACTTGATTACTTTTTTTAAGGAGTAATCAGTAATAAGTAATTTAATTACATTTCCAGAGTAACATGCACAACTTGAACTGTTCAGGACATACATTGGTTTTGAGCTCATGGTTTGGTAAAATTGTGGTACAGGAGAAGAACAAAGAACCTGTCTTGAAAACATCAATTTCATAAACAGTGGCTACATCAGTTGTTATTGTACAGGTACTAAAAGGTGTGTGATTGCACTATGCATACAGTTTCTACAGCTAAATTACAATACAAAACTGTCTGTACCATCTGTACATTATATAAAAAATAAATGTAAAAAAAATGTTCAAAAAATTGAAACAACGTTGTCAGCATTATAATGATACATGGAGTTTCATATCAATATGCCAGACTGAACTTAACCGAAGAATTCAGAAGGGAAATTTTTCTTTTATCACATATAGTTGCTGAACCTAAAATTGCTTACTATAACACCACATTGTGGCCATTTTTTTCCCAAAATGTATTAAGCTTATTCATTTTCACGCCATGCATTTATCCATTTTTGTTATGTTTGTTGGCCTTTTTTTCATCTTTTTTCTCTTTTCCCCCCTTTTTCCCCCAAGAAAATTAAAAATAGAAATTTCCCAGTATTTGGCACCACAATGTGCTGTGCTGAAACTGCTTTTATACTCTCAGGATATGATGCTATCAGGTACACCATGTTTCCTCTCAATATGCCAAAGCATTGATGAGATACAGTGTACACTTTGCCATGTTTGCTGTCAAATTCATTGATGCATTTTATGAGAACAGTTTGGTTTATCAAAAAGTTTTAATAACTTTTTGTAAACATGGTCTGAAAATGCTCCTGGCCAGTTTTCATGAAAATCAGGCAAACTCTCTAGGATAATTTTGAAAAAGTAAGTTTTTCAAAAAAATTAGCATAGCACTCCATTAGACGTGTAGCTGTAGAAAAAATGTTTTACAGTGGAAATGTTAAATGAAGACAGTAATATCTAGTGATGGAAATTGGTCAAAATTTTGCCATTTTGAATTGAAATATATCATTTATGTGAATTATTTAATGTAATACATTTTGTTATTAAATATGAAGAGACAAAATTAATGGAGCAATTTTTAACATGTTAGGCATACAATTACAGTTTTTAAAAGGATATTTGTTCCTGATGAAATATACAGCAATTTATTCTGACCATGTTCTTGTGGGATGCTGGTTTATAGGGTCATCTACAGGGGTTTTATAATGAGTACACATACAATATAATTACAGTAAGCAGTAGCAGTACTTTGAGATTTCTTTCACTGTTCTGTGTACACTTAATATTGTAACATATTCTACGCCCTTAAACTCATAATTGTCAAATTGATTTGTAGCCAAGTTATGTACTTTGTTTTTAGGGGAGGCATTGAAAATCTTTTGTCAAAAAACTAAGAAATGGCCATACATACAGTAGTATGGCAAATATGGTCATTACCAGTACTTTAATTTTTTTTTTTTTTTTTTTTTTTTACTGTATTGTAATTGACAATGTATTTTATTCATATTTAATACTTTGGTGCTGGAACTTTTCTAGTGTTTTTCTTTTAATTTACTACAATATGTTTTTATAGTAGTGTTAAGTTTTTTGTTGTTGTTGTTGAATTTCACTGTATCTGCACCCCTCTAATCATGGTGTATACTGTAATAGACAATTAAT
>JAHKKF010511001.1:0-10742 GCA_019740295.1 Labeo calbasu
GCACGTCTTTTCAAGCCTTTTACATACAAATATTCCAGCAGTTGTACACAATCCACCCATTAGAACACATCAAGAGCTAAATTCAGGTGTTTGTGAGCAGTTTTATATAAAATTGAAAGAATTGCTTCGGATTATGGAGCTTGCGAGCTCTCTGCAGTGTCTTTATTAAACGTCTATATTCGTACGTGCTACAGTCTTGTAAATATAAACACTCCAGCGATACAACACAATAGTAATAAATTAACATATTAATGAGGTAAAATGACTGCTTTTGAATGATTTTGAGATAATCTGTTTAACTGCTGAACGCGCTGTGGCTCGCTGCCCTCCGTACGTGCTCACAGATAGACATAATTTGTACGTGTTTTATAGGTTTTTAAATAAAAACACTCCAGTGATCGAACGTGTGCTTAAGTGTTTATGGATGCTTGTGAGGTATATTTTGTGTTTACTCACTGCTGTGGGCGCTGAACTGACAAACACATACAAGATTATTTCATAATAAATCATCGAATACAGTCATCTGTGTCTTACCCACTGATCTATATATAATGACTGGATTGCTCATTGCGTTCTAAACTGCCGTTAGGCAGTGAAGCCACCGGAAGTGTTCGATCCGCCATCTTACTATTCCCTACCTGCAGAGATCACCATTGACTCTCATGCAAATCACTGACCTAAAACCACCCGATTTAAAGCGTATCATTCACACAGGATTAGTTTTTAGGATATGTGTATGTAAATTCATTTTTATTTAAGATGTTATCTGGAATGTTTATGGTGTTTTCGAGCAGGATAAGCAATATATTGAAATCGTTTAGGTGGAAACAAAACAGAATTAGGAGTAGCAGGTTTTTTTTTTGTTTTTTTTTTTCTTCACATAACACTAGTAACAACAGTCCACAGGGCAAAACAATAAAAATTACACCCAAGAGCAGGAACATCAGTTCTAGGAACTATGCAAATGCCCCTTTAGTGCATAAGTGCCTATTGTAAAAGGCTATTTCCTTTTACAGCAGGGGTGCCCAACCCTCTTCCTGGAGATCGACATTCCTGCAGAGTTTAGTTCCAACCCTAATCAAACACACCTGTCTGTAATTATCAAGCGCTCCTTGAGATCCTAATTAGCTGGTTCAAGTGTGTTTGGTCAGGGTTGGAGCTGAACTCTGTTCTGAGCATCCCTGTTTTACAGCTTACACATAGTTCTGTGGTCAGCCATAATTCAGTGATATACTTCTTTCTTCAAACGGAGCTTTGTAAGCCCTTTGTAAGGAGCAGTCTACTGAAGGCGAGTAATAGATGAATCCAAGTGCTGTTTTATTTATATCCCAATGTGAGCAGATGAACATAAAACAATGAATTGACTTGGCAAACAAGAGCATAAGCATGGAAAAAGACCCTCACCAAACAGCAGACGCAGGGAAACAACAGCAAGAGACAACAAGAGGGCTACAAATACCAAACAATACAGGTCACATGACACAAACCAAACAATGGGGAATAAGACACATAGCTGAAACAACCAATCACAATATAATACATAAGGCTTGTTCGACTTCATGCGACACCGCAAAATCGGCTGCCGTCTGACAAAAGCAATGTTTCTGGTTGGAAAATTTTTCAGAATTTGATCGCCGATGCAGCCGCCTTACGATCACATGTGCCATCAAAGTACCCTTAGGAGGTTCTGCAGTGGAAGCCACCACATCGGGAGATTCTGCAGTAAATTCAAATACTTGAGCAGGCTCTGGAGCAGATTCATGGACAGGAGGGGCCACTGGAGTACAGTGTGCAGCCCACACACTCAGAATGGTGACCAACATCACAGGCAGTGCAGCAGACAGTGGGATGCCCACTGGGCTTAAGAGTGTAGAGACCACTGTAATGCCACCTGCTCACACTGACATCAGAGGCGGGTCTATCACACTGGCAATTAGTCTTGTCATCCAAAAAAATCCTTGCATGGCATCCGTGGCATGAGGGGGTTCTGGCAAGGTGGCATGATGAAGATCAGGCATGGCAGCTATCAGGCATGGAAGCTCAGGCTTGATGGTCAATGGGAAGGGGGCCACAACTTGAAGAAATGTTGGCTGAGCTGTCCTGCACTGACTTGACAGTCATATTGAGGCCTTGATGTGATGAGACCTTGGTATTGCAGGCATGAAGTAAAGAGGCCCTAGCTTGGCAGGCATGATGTTAAAGGGGTCATCGGATGCTCAGTTCACTTTTACATGTTGTTTGAACATTAATGTGTGTTGGCAGTGTATGTACAAATCTACCCTATACTGATAAAAATCCATGCAGTGGTTTTTAATTAATCTGTAAATATAATATTCCCTTTTTCAAATCGAGCCATTCTCAGATGCCTGTCATTGGGGCGTCACACCGACAGAGGCCGCTCCCATGATAGTTGATTGACATGAGCGTTTTACCTCAGATCAGCTGTAACAGTCTGCCCTCTTTGTTTTCGATGCCGGAGCAGGGATGTAAGTTAGACAAGAATATCTCAGATTGAACGGTTGAGGTGTTGTGTTGCTGGATGTAATAATAAACGTAATGGTCATTATTTACTCCCGACATCTGAGCCACTGAAGATGCAGTGGATTCCGTTTGTTTGTGAAAGGAATGCGCCTCCCGATCTACATATATCCATCTATGTTCACACGAATCATTTGTGATCCAGCTTCACTTACAGCAGAAGTGAGTATAAGGTTTTTTTATGCATATTTGCGATCGACTTTCCTAATAATGTGCTAGTTAGCAAGTTTAGCAGCTAAACATGGCTAAATGTGGCTAAAGTAAAGTACAGAGAGAAGAGAGGGGCGGAGTGAGCAGAGCTCATTTGCATTTAAAGCAGCCTCAACCAGAATGAGATGATTTTTGCAGAGCTGATTTTGGCAAGGTAAAAAGAGTGTTGTTTTACACAACCATTGAGAATTTTTAACCAAAGTATATTATAGACATTTCATTAAGATCCTAAAGAATCATATCAACTTGTGGAAAAAGGGCCCCTTTTTCCACAATGACCCCTTTAACAGGCTAGGCTCTGGAGTGGCAGGTAATGCGGTATTGCAGGGCTCCTCTTCCGTAGTTCACTGACGAGCTGCGCAAATTCACACTGATAATGAACATGGATTTGCGCAGCTCGTCAGTGAACAACGGCTGTGTGTAGTATATACGGCTCANNNNGAAATCACGCACCTGATGGCATTTACCGCTGATTACAGAACCGGCTTTACTGACAAAACGCGCAAGCATTTCGGCCGATACGTTTCGGTGCATCCCTAAAAAATACAATTATGTCTAAAATGTCATTAACGTTAACTGTGTCTGACATGAAAACTACGCTAGTCATAGTCTAAGCAAATGACACATGTATTAAAGTTCTGTTTTCTTTTTATAGTTTTCAGCAATGTTAGAATTGTGTCAAAGCTCTTGGGGGGTCCCACCCCCCCAAAAAAATAATAAATAAACCTTATTGTCAGGCATTCACCACAGCCACCCACAGCAGCCGTGTCACCTGAAGCAAGCCACACCCACTCTCAATCACCTGAATTCTAATCATCATCACCGGGTTCCACTTAACTCCACCCTTTATAAGCCCACACCAACACTGCTTTATTGTCTGGTCCACCGTTCACACCCGTATGCTAGCTCCAGACCTCTCCTCGTTCTTTTGGATTCTCAGAGCGGCTGCTCACCTGGATTACCCGAACTACTCACTCTGCGAACTCTCTTCATCCACTTCCACACATAAGGACTGTCAGATAAGCTTGCTCATTGATTCATTTCCCCACACGCTTGATTTGCTACCGCTGTTCAATAAAACTGTTTATCTACATTCTACTACAGTTTCTGGTCTGCTCTCTACGTTATTGTGACAGAAGACCAGACCAACACCGAAATGAGCACCGGTTCACCTGTTTCACCCGACCCCATTATGGAACTACTGAATGCCTTTAAGGTGGCTTTACAACCTACCCCAATGCCGCCATCTGTCTCAGGAAGTCCCATGGCCTTGCCAACAACGCTCTCTGGGGAAGCGGCTGAGTGTAGCGTTTTTTTTCACTCCAAGTCAGTCTATATATCCAGATGCAACCGTCACAGTTCACCTCCGAAGACGCCAAAGTGGCTTTTCTCATCTCACTCCTCTCCGTTAAGGCCCTGCAATGGGCAAAAGCAATATGGAACAATAACAATGAAATAATCCATTCGTTTGAATGATTTTCCGGTCATTTTTCTGAAGTTTTTAGCACGGCCAATCAACTCTTCCACCTCAGACAAGGCACTTCTTCGGTCACAGATTACACTATTCAGTTCCGCGCGCTGGCGGCGGCTAGTGGTTGGAATAAGTCGGCGCTCCTCAGCACGTACCGATGAGGACTAAACCCGGAGATTCGCTCTGCGATGGCTCTGTACGATGATTCCATCGGACTCGAATCATTGCTACAATGGACCACCAGAGTTTCCCAATGACTAGCCGCTTGCCAGCCATCTGTAACCGCTCCTCAGTCCGCCACCGGGGCTGCCTGCCCTTCAGTACCAGAACCCATGCAAGCTGACACCACTCGTCTCTCACGCATTGAAAGGAATCATAGAATGTCATCAGGATTATGTTTGTACTGTGGACATCCGGATGACTTAATTCGCAACTGCCCCACCAGTACCATTCAGTCTAGAGTTGAAATCACCTCCCTTACGCAACTTCCCGTGACTCTCCACACTCCTGAAATTTCTGTGTCTGTTTCTGCTTTGACTGATTCAGGTTCCTCCGGCAACTTCATTTCGCAAGAATGTTTAGATTTACTTCAACTCACTCGTCAATGTCACAGCCATACACTCTGTCAAGACTATACAGGGAAAGCCACTGGGGCGTGGTAAAGTATGCTACTCTTCACCTTCCATCTATTTCTATTTCCCAAGGAGGAATTACAGTTTCTGGTACTGGAGGAATCCACTGTCAGCATCATCCTGGGACGCCCATGGCTGAGTCTGCACAACCCGGATCTCAATTGGGACCGCTGTGACGTCATTCGCTGGAGTGACAATTGCTACGACCACTGTCTCCAAGACTTACCACTTCTGAGCTCCCCGTCAGTATCACTAGCGTCCACCCACGTCGAGAGTCCTGACCCTGAAGTTTTCCCCGGGATCCCAAGGGAGTATATGGTGTTCCAAGATGTCTTCAGTAAGCAGGCAGCCACCCGTCTTCCCACTCCATCAGCCATTGAACTACTGCCTGGGGCTCAACTCCCCAAAGGTAAAATTTACCCACTGTCCATCCCGGAGTGCCAGGCAATGGAGGAATACATTGCTGAAGCCCTTCACCAAGGATTCATACGACCATCTATCTCACCAGCCGCTTCCAGCTTCTTCTTCATGGCTTCTTCTTCACGGTCTTCGGCCGTGTATCGACTATCGCCAGCTGAACTCACAGATCCAACAGCAGCCTTATCCGCTCCCCCTGGTCCCAGCAGCTCTCGAGGAACTCCGAGGGGCTAGGATCTTCTCGAAATTGGACCTGCGGAGTGCATATAACCTCATTCGCATCCGTGAAGGAGATGCAAACATCGCCAGCACGTCCAGCAGGTCCTTCACAAGCTCAGAGAACACCAGCTTTTCCTAAAGCTCGAGAAATGTGAGTTCCACCAGCCCTCGGTGCAGTTCCTTGGGTATGTAATAGATGCCCAAGGAGAACAGATGGACCAGGGGAAGATTCAAGCCATCCAGGATTGGCCTGTCCAAGGCACAGTGAAGGAGCTATAATGCTTTCTGGGATTTGCAAACTTCTATTGTCGATTGATCAAGAATTACAGTATAATCACGGCCCGTTTGACCTCCCTCCTGTGGGGTAAGCCTAAACATCTCGCCTGGAACCCCACCGCCCACGAAGCATTCCATCAGCTAAAGCCTATCTTCTGCACTGCTCCCCTATTACACCATCCCAACCCCGAACACCCGTTCGGGATCGGAGCGGTGATATCCCAAGCGGCTGGTGAGCCTCCTCTCCTCCATTCCTGTGCCTATTACTCTCGTAAGCTGACTCTGGCAGAGCAAAACTACGATGGAAAATTGGGAACTTCTGGCTATCAAGTTGGCTCTGAAGGAGTGGCGTCATTGGCTAGAGGGAGCCTCACATCCATTCACCATCATTACCGACCATAAAAATCTCCAATACCTACGAGAAGCCAAACATCTGAACCCCCGGCAGGCCCGATGGGCATTATTCTTCACTAGGTTCAACTTCAAGATCACTTATCGACCTGGAACAAAGAATGTTAAGGCTGATGCTCTCTCCCGTCTGTACAACACCAAATCACCCCTGGAACCAGAGAGCATCCTCCCTTCCGACGTCATCCTGAATCCCATCATCTGGGACTTAGATGAAGACATTCATCATGCCACCCTCCAGGAGCCCGCTCCGCCAGAATGTCCAGAATGTGAAACCACGCTCCCAACGTCAACACCTTCTGGACACAGTGCACGAATCTCCGGGCTCTGGACATCCAGGCAGCAGGCGGACCCTCTCGCTTCTTCAAGCTCGGTACTGGTGGCCCTGTATGCACCGGGACACCATCAGGTACCTCCTGAGTTGCTCAGCCTGTGCCAAGTCTAACACTCCCCGTCATCTGCCTACAGGAAAACTGGTTCCTCTCCCCATACCACAGAGGCCCTGGTTCCACATAGGGGTGGATTTTGTCACGGATCTTCCCACCTCAGAAGGACACACCTGCATTCTGGTAACGGTTGACAGATTCTCTAAGGCATGCAAACTCATTCCGCTACCTGGACTCCCCACAGCTATGGAAACCGCTGAACATCTATTTCACCATGTCTTCCATAATTATGGGTTGCCAGAGAAAATTGTGTCGGACCGGGGACCTCAATTCATCTCACATGTCTGGAAAGCTTTCTTTAAATTACTTGGTGTCTCCGTTAATTTGTCATCTGGTTATCATCCACAGACTAACGGCCAGACTGAGAGGAAAACACCTTTCCAGTGCGTACTCGGTTATCAGCCTCCGCTGTTTCCCTGGACGGAGGAACCCTGTAATGTTCCAGCTGTCGACCACTGGTTCCGAGCCAGCGATAGAGTCTGGGACTCAGCTCACCATCATCTCCGAGGGGCCATCAACTGTCTCAAGAGGTTTGTGGATGCTCGTAGGAGGGAGAATCCACAATACCAACCCGGAGATCAGGACTGGCTCTTCACCCGTGATCTACACCTGTGACCACCCTGCCGCAAGCTGAGTCCCCGCTATATTGGTCCGTTCAAGATCCTGAGACAGATCAGTGAAGTGACATACCAGCTCCAGCTCCCACCCAGGTACCGCATTCACCCCACTTTCCACGTATCACTCCTCAAACCATGTTAGTCACAGTTAATTTTGAACCGAATCATTTAAATGGTTCATTCATTCAGGAACAAAACACCGTCATGTTGTTTAGAGATGCAAAATAGTGCAGTGGCTGTGTTTGGAATAATTTTTGTTGGCGAAATAGAGCAAAAATAGGCAATATGGTGTTTAAAATGTAAGTCACTTAATATTAACTTATAGATTATTGAACTGTTGTATAAAATCAATATCACATTTATGATTTTTGCAAAAAAAAAAAAAAAAAAAATGTTACTCTTCGTGTGATATTGAGTAACTATTTGAAATGATATGAATATACATTTTCTGTCCCCATATCCTGAATTTTAGGAAAATACATTTTATTAGACTGAATCACGCAGAATTAGACTGAAAGAACACACTCTAAATGTCTAGCTAGTGTTTAAGCACTCACAACTCCTCTTATATAATCAATGAAGCTGTCCATACACTGTATGATTAATGAATCTCTTAGTTACATAGTTCGTACATCTGCACTTTGTTGCTTATGATGCGAGTTCGTGAGTTCAGTCTGAACAAGACTCCAGGTTTCAGCAATGACTGTTCTAAACGCCTCTGATTGACCACTGCATTCTAAACTCAACAGAGTCGTGTGTGATTGGTTATAATGCGCATCGCTGTAAAAACGTGTAAAAATATGATTTAACGTGAGCAGATCTAAATTTAATACAGCAATCGAATCTTTTCATTGAATTTTCATTAGTTTTATGTTTTAAGTATTATGTTTTTCTTGAAAAACCAGGGGACCCCCCCAAGTATATTTTTTTGGGTGTTATGGGGGATCCCTTAATGCTTATGGGAGGTCCAGCCCCCCCTCAATTTGAACACTGGTTTTCAGTAAAATCAAATGTGACACGAGACCTCATCGCAAACACCACCTAGACTGCACAAAACACTTCCACTACGAGAGAAAGCGACAGCTATGTTGCGATTCCACGGCTTGCCACATTCCTTTGGAAAAGGCTTTTAAACAGTCTTCAGACAAAGCATGAACTACAAACACAGGACCGCTTGAAAGCAGCTGCCTGTCAGTGTGCTCCAGATTGAGTTCAGATAGCAAATACCCAAACTCATATCCATTCCTGTCACCTGTCCAATCCACACCTGCAGGATTCTGAATAGGGCATAATCAATATACTCTGCTAAGAAAATTAAATGAGAAATTTTTGCCCCAGGCAGTTGTGAACGTATGGGTTCATTTAACCTCACATGGAAAATGTCCTTTACAATCCTGAACATAATCCTCAGTAGTACTATGGCCTTGGCTAAGTCACAACAAGGAAACTGCTGGGTTCATATTTAGGGTCAAGTATTCTGTAATGAGCAGTCCACTGAAGGCGAATAATAGGTGAACCCAAGTTCAGAGTAGATAAACATTAAATGATGACTTGACTTGGCAAACAAGAGCATAAACATAGACAAAACTCACTAAAAAGCAGATAAATACAAACAATAAAGGTCACATGACACAAACCAACCAATGGGGTACAAAACACATTTCTGAAACAAACAATCACAACATGACACATAAATAAGGTAGGAATACACAGGGATTAAGAAAATCACATGACAGGAACATGAAACACGGCTAAATATTAAAATAAAAGACAAAACCTAAACAAGAAACAAAACCCAAAAACCAACGTGACACCCTTGTAGTGTTACAGGTTTGGTGTCTAGATCAGCATGAGTATGTTTGAAGTCACTGAGCCATGTGTTACAATTTTTTGTTTACTAAAAGTTGTAGGCTACTCAAGTCAACCTCAGTGAAACCATTCACTTATATGCCGTATCTTCAAATCAAGTTTACACTCAGTTTGCGATTGTAAAAGTAAGTTTTGTAGATTGGCATGTATATGTCCAATCATTTAATGTTTGTGTGTAGAGTTTCTATGCAAAAACATAATTTCAGAAAATTTTAGTTTTGCATTTCACAAATGTATATATCTGCATTAGTGTGTTAGAAGTTGTTTAGAGCAGTCAACTTGTTGGTAAATGTCTTTTTAACCCCTGAGCTACAGACATCACAAAAGAGAGACATGATAACCAACTAGACAGGAAGAGGAGGAAGCCCATATTTTACCTTTTATATGCAGAATTATGTTAATGGTAGACTCATCAACTTGCACTGGTTGTAAAATTAAGACTATAAAATTATAATATTCAAAGTTATTTTGAAGAGTTTTTGAAGAGTTGCAGAACACAGGATTTTTTTTAATTTACTGTCCATCACAATGGACATCAGGTCTTAGCAGGAACCTCATGTATTAGTTGTATAACAGGTTGAGAAATGTCTGCAAGCATTTCAAAGCTAAATACAGAGGTACAAATTCTAATGTTAATGATTTATGACCACTGATGTTAATTAATGAAATTAATATTAATATGATTTCATTTGTCTTCAAAGTGACTATAACCTGTAGATCACTTTTTCATTGGTTTTATTGAGAAACAGCCATAGTGGATGTGAGATCAGTGAATACACAGAAACACACACACTCACAGTGCCGGCCCGTCCAACAGGTGATACAGGCGGTCGCCTGGGGCCCCGCCTTAGGGGGAGGGCCCCGCGGCCGCTAGGTTGTCAATTGGATTTTTTGGTGCGTTTTATTTGAAGCGGCGCTGCGCAGAAAGATCCGTGTTTAAAATCAAAGTTCCGCAAGAACTATAGAGCGCAGACAGCTTTGCATGCTTTCTACTCGCTCTTGCGGTACTTTAATGTTATCCACCGATCGGTGTGGGCAGCGCAACTAAAAGCCGCACGCACCTTACATAACTAAGGTAACGGGCACCAGTGCTGTACAGTGCGGCATATGTGTCGAACGTATGAAAAAAAAATCAAATTTACCTCAGTAGAACGCGTGCGTGGATTTTGCATGGGTTTAAGTCTGTTTACAAACCTGCTGTCTATTGAGACCATTTTAATAAAAGGGTTTGCTCCAAATTCATTTAATAACATCAGTCGAGATTTTTTTAATAACTTCCTTTTTTGATCTGACATGGTTTCACATCACAGAATAAAAATCATTATTTTATATAGTATTCTATAAAGTGATAAAGGCTGTTGATTTGCATTGCATATTCATATAAAATTCCCGATGTGGCTCGAAGAACAGAGATAAACCATTTAGTCGCAATCGTACAGATATGTCTCCATGTTTCATGAGTTAAAATGTCTCTTAGTTTTATTCAGCTATGCGAAAGCGTGTACCTTTGTCCTTATTAGGGACAAATGTATGAATGAAACATTCTATTACATGTATTACATATATTAACACCTTATTTTGGGTAAAAATAGGAAACATAATACTTCTCTTTAAGTTTTTTTTTTTTTTTTTTTTTTTC
>JAHKKF010511002.1:0-23730 GCA_019740295.1 Labeo calbasu
GTTCAGGACAAACAAGGGACTCATGAACAACTATCACTAAACGTAAAAAAAAAAACACAGCTGTAAATTGTTCACAGTATTAAGAATCAAGGGGATGTAAACTTTCGAACGGGGTCATTTTTATAAATTCAACTATTATTTTCTCTTGTGGACTATATGAAAACATCTTTTATGTGAAATATTTTATTCAGGTCGGTACTAAATAAACATTAACATGAATTTTGTATGATCCTTCTTATTTTGATAAAATAAATAACAATTTCAGTGAATTTGAAATTGGGGTGTAAACTTTTGACCTCAACTGTAAATTTAAAGGGGTAGTTTACCCAAAAATGAAAATTCTGTCATTTACTCACTCACTCTCCTTTCGTTCCAAACCTGTAAGACCTTCATTTATCTTTGGAACACAAATTAGTTTATTTTTGATGAACTCCGAGAGCTTTCTGACCCTTTGTAGACAGCAATGCAACTACCACGTTTAAAACCCAGAAAGGTAGTAAGTACATTGATAAAATAGTCCATGTGACATCAGTGGGTCAACCTTAATTTTATGATTTTATTTCAACAGTTTCTTTTCTTCTGCATTTTTCTCTCTGAATGTGGTAGTTGTGTTGCTGTCTATGCAGGGTCAGAAAGCTCTTGGATTTCATCAAAAATATCTTAATATGCGTTCCGCAGATCAGTGAAGGTCTTACAGGTTTGGAACGACATTAGGGTGAGTAATTAATGACAGAATTTTCATTTTTGGATGAACAATCCCTTTAACATCACAGTCAACACAAAGAGCAGCTATAAATGTTGGTCGTAACATTTGTGATCTGATAAATCAGATTTCAGATCTTTTAAAATTATTTTAAATTCTTTTAGCGAATACATTTAACAGTTTTATCTCTTTTTGGAGTTCAAAATAGGCTTATAGTATACAGAGTGACTTTGAAAATAGGAGAAGATTGCATTTAATAATCAAAGTGATTATTTGAAGGAGACACAACTGCATTTTCATAGCAAAATTTGGAAATTCTGTGGTCGGAGAATGAGCCAAAACTCCTGGTAAATGTTGGGTGGAGGATTTGAACACGTATCTGAGAGGATGAGAAGAATTTTCCAAAATTCCACAGTGGTTAGAATAGAAAACTAAACGCTTAAAGGGATAGTTCACCAAAAAAATAAAATCTCTGTTATTATTTACTCCAAACCAATATAGCTTGGGCTCATTTTGAAAATACAACTGAAGATATTTTAATGAAACCTGAGGGATTTCTGTCTCTCCACTGAAAGTCCATTCCACCAAGACTTTTATGCTTTAAAAAGTTCATATGGATCAAAGAGTTTGATTCAAGTTTTCAGAAGAGGCAGTCACTGGTACAATTAAACCCTGAAGCTCAAATGTGCTTTACTATGAATTTTTTTGAAGAATCAAACTTTTGGTAGAATGACCTTTCAGTGGAAGAACAGAAATGTCTGAAGTTTTATTAAAAATATCTTCATTTGTTTTGAAGATGAAGATTTTACTGGTTTAGAACAACATGAGGGTGAGTAAATGATGACTTTAAAGACACAACTGAACATTTTTATATTTTCCATCATTCTCTCACTATATTCAAAAACATTATTCAAGGCTAATCTGATGGTATTCAGTCCGCTCCGCCCTCTATAGGACATTTTGAGAGTCAAATCCCAAACACAGACTGTGTGAATGTAGCCTTGTGTGATCACCACTTACACGTACATGTGCCTCTAGCATAACACTACTGGACAAAATGGCAAAGAACCGAATTTTACACCCACGCACAGTGGAATTACCAAAATTGAGATAGAATAAAACCATTAACCACAAACACCCACATCATGCTCTGAATTCAGATGAACTGACATTTGCTCAATTTCACCATCTTACGACACTCTTGCTGCAACGCTGGCAACATTGTTAACCGTTTTTGCTAATGACACCTCTGCCATTTACAGATTACAGTCATTTTCCAATTCTTTTGGGTAAGACTGTTTACAGCGGCTTCAAACAAAAGCCGGTTATTTTGGCTGCTACACCTCTCGGTAGTGTGATGAATGGTTTTATGGTGTGGCATGTACTTAGAGGTAGTGCTAGTCTCCCATTTCCTCCACTGTGTTTCAATGCATGCGTACCTTTTCTTCTCAAACCTTTGCTTTAATGCGTGAATGCATGTGTTGAATAGCTATTTAAACCTTTTGAGGATTTTTGTTTAAAATAGGTCACCCAAAAACTGTCATCATTTACTCCAAACATGTATGACTGTTTTTCTTCAGCTGAACACAAAAGAAGTTATTTTGAAGAACTCTTTTTGCCCATACAATAAGTCAATGGGGTCCAAAACAACAATGGACAAAAAATGTATTACAAAATATCTTCTTCTGTTTTCGGCAGACGAAAAGTCATACAAAGTTTGGCGTAAATGATAACAGTTTTAATTTTTAGATGTACTGTTTCTTATGCTTTAAAGGGTCATGAAATCCCCCTGTTGCAAAAAAAAAATGCTAGTGGGCGTGTTGTGCTGTGAAGCAGAGGGGGAAGAGGGAAGAGAGTCAACTTCGGATTTAGGCAGTTTCATTATGCTCCTTTTGAGTTAACAACACAAATAAGTGCACAGCCATTTGCACTGTGTATCGAAAACATGTATATGAACGCGCCGTTTCACCTCTATTAACTTTTAAAGGAGAAGTCCACTTCCAGAACAATAATTCACAAATAATGTACTCACCCCCTTGTCATCCAAGATGTTCATGTCTTTCTGTCTTCAGTCGTGAAGAAATTATGGTTTTTGAGTAAAGCATTTCAGGATTTTTCTCCATATAATGGACTTCATTGGTGCCCCAATTTTGAACTTCCAAAATGTAGCTTAAACGCAGTTTCAAAGGGCTCTAAACGATCCCAGCCGAGGAGGAAGAGTTTTATCTAGCAAAACAATCAAATTTTTTTCGAAAAATAAAAATTTGTATACTTCAAATACAGTATACTAAGCACAAAAGCTGGTGTAGCACAGGCTCTGGGATGCGCGTTCGCGACTCTACGTACTATTGAATCACGTCAAAAGGTCCAGTGTTTAGAAAACGAACGGGCAAAGACTAAGAAAGTGCAAGTAAGTTTGTAAACGCTGTTTACAAACAAAAAGATACAACGATGTCCTCCTCTCAAGTTGTAGGAGAAAATAAGATGGAGTTTTTCGCCATACTCAGTACACAGACGATGAACTTATTCATGATTCGTAGTAGTGATGGGAAGTTCGGATCATTTTACTGACTCTGACTCTTTTTCGAGTCATTTCGTTCATTTTAGCAAAATATAATTAAAATGTTACGTGTTACTTCCCTAACACATCTACTGCTTACACAAACTTTGATCACACTGCAAACAAGACAAAACTATAATGCTATAAGAAACCGAAAAGATTAATTCATTGTTTACCTGGGTCTTTAGTCTGTGATTAGCTCACCTCACTTCTTATCTGACAAGTTTTCGGGTTTGAGTCGTTCGTTCAACACGTGACAGCCCAGTAAGATGAACGAACGACTCGAAACAGGTGAATTAATTCCAGTACAGAACCTAATAGGAGGTTGTGCACACGCGACTGAACGAATAACTCCCCGAGACGACTCGTTTTTCTCAAGTCACATTAAGATTTGTTCAAAATGAAAGAATCGTTCAAGAACGACCCATTTCTAATATGTAGCGTCGTGGATGCGCATCCCAGAGCCTGACGCGTCATCGAAGTACTATAGTCCGTTGCCACGTCACAATTGTGACGTCAACACAATGCCCAGAAGATGAAAATAGCACAAAAAAGCTCAAAATTAACCAGTTTTCTCCGACAATTAAAGTTAAAGGATGCTAACATCGTCATCTATGATGTGCAGCACTAACAACTCTGATAAAATCTCAGAAAAAGTTGTCTGGGGTTTCATGAACCTTTAAGAAAACAATCAATAAGATGATATCCCGTAAGTCTCATGCTAAGTCTTTTTATTTTCCTCCTGCTTTCTGTCTAAAAGCAGCATCGTCTTTTATTATTTCTCAGCATTCTTCATAGTGTATGTGCTCGTGTCCCACTCAAATCTATCGATCTTCTGGCTGTCGCTTTGCTGAACATATCATCCTCTCTGACAGTGATGCAGACGTGCTTAAACCCTGTTTATTCCCTGCTAATTCTTTCACACTCCCTATTCATTCAAACTGGGCATCCCAGCTGTGGTGTGAATCCGTGTCAGTGATACGGGTAATAAAGTCTTAATCCCCTGATGGATTAAAGCCTTATACTCTTACTCAATTTCACAAAGCATGAAGGGCTGAGGTGTTATTTCATGCTGATTATGAACTCATAGACATGTGTAGGTGCATGGCTTTATTACCCCTTTCGTAATGCGACTGATACTCACGGCTTTAGCTAACCCTATCTGCTCTTCTTTACTGCTGACGGATAGTATACGCTCCATACAGCATTCGGCTAGCATGCCGGTGATGAGGTAAGAATTAATTATGATAGACCCACATAGGCCTTTGGATTTCACAGGAATGCTTGTTTCTGATTGGTCAGTTGTGACATTCTGTGGTCAGATGTTGTGCAATGACTGTTTTGTGTTTCTCGTTTCACTTCATGGTCTTTTTTTTTTCTCACATTTTAAAATTAATACATCTTAAACCAATAATTTGATACTGATTTATTTAATATAAGAGATGCAGCACTGTACACAGTTTGTTTTAATAATCTTGTGTTTAGCATGTCACTAAGCTAACTATTGAAATGAGTATTTATAGAAAATAAAACATTAAATGGATAGTTTAATGCACACAAAAATGAAAATTACTCCATGATTACTCAACCGCAAGCCATCCTAGGTGTATATGACTTTCTTCTTTCAAGCGAATACAATCAGAGTTATATTTAAAAATGTCCTGGCTCTTCCAAGCTTTATAGTGGCTGAATGGGTGTTGTGATTTTGAAGCCCAAAAAAGTGCATCTATCCATCATTAAAAAGTGCTTCACACGGCTCCGGGGGGTTAATGAAGGCCTCTTAAAGCAAATCAATGCATTTGTGTAATAAAAATCTGCATTTTTACAGCTCTATAAACCATAATATCTAGCTTCTGCTGTTGTACCCACGCTCGTGAGAGTGACGTTCCAGCGGATGTCGTAGGCGAATGTGGTGATGAACACTGAAGCGCAGAGGAAAGATCAAAACAAAACACAGGTCACAAATTAGAAGTACAAACGAGAATTTATAAAGAAAAATGTTGGAGGATTTCGATATAAGCCTAGAGGAGATCGCTTTTCCTTTACTGTAAACGAAACTTGAGACTAGCATATTCTCACCGGAACTTACCCAGATAGCACACGTTTGTCTATCTGGGTAAGATTACTGTTAAAGAACTCTTGATCTGGAAAGCATCTGCTGTGTACAAACGTCTGTAATATGTCAGTTTTACATGCATTCTAAATCATAAACATCTTAAAGACATCTAATAGATGTCTATTTGACATCTGATAGGAAACATCCAATAGATGTATTGCAGATCAGCAAACTACGTCTTGCAGATGTCAAGTAGATGTCTCTGAGATGTACGTGTGCTGTCAGGTTATGTTACGCATATGTCTTAACGTCTTTCGCTGGAACGCCTGTATTAACCCCCCGGAGCCGTGTGGAGTACTTTTTTATACATTTTTTAACTTTAATTGTATTCGTCTGAAAGAAGAAAGTCATATACACCTAGGATAGCTTGAGGGTGAGTAAATCATAGGGAAATGTTTATTTTTGGATGAACTATCCCTTAAATTTGATGAACATAATTTCTCTCTTTTTTCAATACTGAATAAAATATATGTTTTGGAGCACAGATATAGAAGATGAATTAGCAAAAACATTTGATATACCAAAACTCTTTTCACAACATATCGATTAGGGCTGCAACGATTCCATGATTCTATTCGAGTATTCGATTTAAAAAAAAAAAAAAAAACCTAAATTGCATTTTGCCCATGTTGAGTAATTGGCATAATAAAGCATAATGCTATTAAATTGATCACAACTTTGGAATATGTTGCCAAATGAGTTTAAAGTTATACATGATATAAAGTCTTTTACATTGACGGTTAAACGTTGGCTCAAAATAAATCAGACCTGTATGCAGTGCATTTTTTCCCAAGTCTTCGACTGGAATCATGTTTATTATGTCATCCCTATTCAAATAAACTAAGAAGAAGAAGAATTCAAACACTACGATTCAATTAAATAAATATATTCGATGCGGGTTTATATATATATATATATATATATGCGCTTTATTTATATGCATGCAGGTGTGTGCGTGTCAGAGCGGTTCTGTTCACATTAACAATAAATATGTATTTTAAGTAGTTTTAATGGCTTTTGTTCAGTTAAGTCCTTTTTTATTACTACTACTACAAAAAACAAGAATTATAATTATCCGATTACTCGATTAATCATCAGAATAATTGACAGATTACTCAATTACCAAAATAATCGTTAGTGACAGTCCTAATATCAACTGTGAACTGATTCAGTCTGCGTTACATCATTATCATATCTCTTGCAGGAACACACCCACCTTTAAGTCATTTGAGGAGAAAGTGGAAACCTTAAAGGTAAATTAACACTGATAATATCAACACTGTGTATGCAAGTTAAAAAAAGCTGAAAACCCCCACCTCATTTTTGACTTTACAGACCAAGATGAGCCCGACGCCATCGACAGGCGATGCTGAAGATGTTTCAGAATCCTCGCCTGATGGAAAGCCAGTGGCTGAACAGCCAGAGGAAATGTGTCCACCAGATCAAAAACCGCACTGAGGATCCACCCTCACCCTTTCATTATACCTCCCGTCCCCCTTCGTCCACTCCACAGCGGTACTTCTACATAGTCACAGTGAGCTTTATTTTGTGGCCGCTTTTGTCCACTGGAGTCTGGGTCATCTCCAGACAGGACGTGGTAGTTCTACACTGGAGCAGAATGTGAGATGTTCGCTCAGAGCATGACGTTACTCATTCCACTGCATCATTGACCTCTGACCCCTAACTTTAGGTTTGTTTTATTTTGGCCTACATGAGAGGCTCAGGCTGTATTTTAGAAGTCCCTAAACATCTCTTTCACACTTTTAAAAATTATGTTCTGAAGTCATTATATAAAGTTGAAACTGACTTCTTGTTTGTGTACATTCTTTGTAACACATCCCGCTACTTAAAATTGCCAGCCAAATTAACTAAATGTATATAGTTCTGTTTATAAAACAAATGCCAAAAACTTAGAATATGAGTTCTGTCTCTAAATGTGTACTTTAAACTAAAAGATTTTTGCATAGAAAGTATATTGAGTGTATTATTAGCATTAATACCAAATATGATCAAACAGTAGTGATGTTACACTATTCCTCTTTTTCTATATTTTGGATTCTTCGCTTTAGAGAGTTTGTGTCATAAAACAAGCAGACTTGAGTGTACATGCTTTATATTTCTTTTTATTTTTGTAGCGTTAGTGTAGTCGCACCACTGAGATCCCAGTGCCTTCTGTTGCTAAAACTGGGGAGGTTTAGTTTCACTTTAAGAGTGATGGCTTTGACCACTGCTGTATTTTTATTTTTATTTTTCCAGATGACAGGACACACTATGAGAGGGACAGACTATGTGATGCTTCTTCCCTGTTGTTTTAAATTGTCTAACGCAGCTGAAAGGCAGTGTTAATGTTAAACAATTCGCTTTAGATCCAGTGTAATATGTACAAGAACTAATTCCTATTGTTTGTGTAGTTCATAGAGTCGCTTACACTGTAGTACCTGCTGTTGTGGCATCTTCAAAACCTTAAACGGCAAAATGAAATAAAAGTATATTTTTATTGATATTGTTAGTTTATTAACTATAAAATGTAACAGTTATGATTTGGTAGCGGTTGCTAAAAGCTTTGGAGTATAGGGGCTTCTGCTTGTGCATATTTAGATGGTACTTAACTGCAAATGTGTTCTCGTATGGTTATATTTCATTATTGGCTCATAAATTGAGTGTACTTTTCCATTCTTGCGTTTTGCTTTGATATACAGAGAAAAGCAAATGTTTTCTGCTTGCTCTGCAAGAAATGTTCATATAGAATAGGAATAAAGACGTTTACAGAGGTTTAAGTTCAACATGCTTGATCTATCACTCTAGATCTAGTGTTGACGTGATCTAAAATAATACTAATATGGAAAATATTGAATATTGTTAAAGAGATATCGGTTTAAAACAAATGTTTTATGTGTGTTTTATGTTGTTGACATACTAGTCGGAGGGTGGAAATCTCTAGTGGGACCAAAAATGTCTTCTGCCTCATTGATGTCATACTGTAGCTCAGGTGTTGTTTGTTTCCTTTTTCCTCGCATCATCTTTTGAATATGAATGTTGCTTTGTATTGAATGTCTCTAACGAGCTTTTGACCTACAGTTTTAGTAGCTGAATCTGCTGTTCTTTTATAATTAGCATCCTGAAAGTCTAGACCTACTTTGAGCACAAAAATACAAACATCCGCTCCTTGTCTGATGCCTAATAAAGCACATTACACACTGTCTTTGTCCAGCAGTCATTCTTTGGAATAAAGGAAGCCAAAGCAGATGTATAACCGCTACAGAACACTAGATGGCACCATAAGGTTTACTTTCTCAAGGTGACTTTACCCTTGTCAGCGTAATTGTTTGATGTAGGAGAAAAATGGTTTAGCGTAACAAGAGTTTCATTAGGGCTGTCAATATTTGTTATTAAATTATAATGTACTACTAGCTGAGAACCCTCTAGTTGAAGGAAATGCAGACACTGCACTATTGTCATAATTTTAATGTAACAAGTGGCTCTAGAAACAATATGTTTGTTATTTTCAAGCAAATCTCTGGCCTACAGTCAGGAATGCATTCAATTATGTTCACACAGGTCGTGTCCTTGTAGTCCATTAACATGCTAAATTGATGTCTTTACTGAAATGGGTAACAAGAAAATATGAAACGTATGGAAATCTATTGTTATTTAGCTCAAACCGTTCCCAGTCGGTGTTTCCAAATAGTTACATTCATACAAATTTTTCTAAAGGCTATTTTAATTAGTCTTTGACTTAAAGAAAACCCCGTCTAGCATAGGTCTGCAAACACTTAGAAACTTGAAAGCTTTGTGTGCTTTTATTTTCTGTGTTACTAAACACAGTATGACCTAAGGCTGCTAATTAGCTTTTAACAATTCAGTCTGCAACCTATTATAATCAAGCCGAGATTCCGAAATAAGCACATTACGCCATGTTATAATTAGATTAATAAATACACACCAGCAGACGTTGTATAGTAAACAGCTGCCGAAAAAAATCGTTTTTATTTTTCCATGACCATTAACCAGGAGCTCATATGAACACAGGCACCTTAGAAAGGTCTTTACACCAAAGAAAACAACAACAGCGGCACTGACGAGCACCAGAACATTGTCACCGTAGCACAATTACAATGGCAGTTTCTATTTACACACAGCTCAGAGTAAAAACTAGTACAGCCAGCAAGTGAGATAGTAGATAATAATAACAGTCACCAAGTGTTTTCTCCCTCAGGAGGAGGGAGATTAAAATCTACTGAACTTTGGGAAAACGAAAAGAAACAGAACGGTGCAATTAGATCAACATTATAAGACATTGTACATAAAGCAAGTGCTTTCAGTTAATGTATTGCGATATTTTATATATCAAGTCCAGATAGTGAAAAATCCTCAGCTCCCTCTATAATCATATCCAGACTAATGCGAGCGGTGTAAAAATAATTTCTTTCCGTCTGTTATGAGTTATACTTGTCAGGTGTTGCCGCGTGAACCTGTGCACTAAAGCATAAAATTGCATAATTGTATCCGAGTGAACACAGACTAGACACTCACAATGACAAAATATAGTGGCACGAAGCCTTAAAAATATCCTCTAATTAAGGCCCTCGTTTCTGCTGATACTTGACACCGTTTAACAATAGGGCTACATTTGTTTTCATTCCATTAGAGTTAATTGTTGCCGGCTAACAGCCTTCAGCAGCAATCGTCATCGTTAAGAAAACCCTCTCTGAAACCTGCGCTTCATCTCTTTCTGCACTGCCTTATGATGGGTTTACAGAGATGAAAAGCTTGAGGAAGCCCGTTGAGGTCAAAGCCTCGCTGGGATTACGCACGTGAGCCTGAGAACTAACGGCGGGAAACGTCACTGCGACGCACTCAGCTTGACCTGGCATGCGACGTCTGTGTTAAACCTAGGATGAAGTGTTATTAATGTCGATATGGGCCGCTCATTTACCTCATCACCTCAAATGCAGGTCAGTGTGTGTCAGGCGACATCTACAACACCAATAGACGAGGATAAACAACACTTTAACGTTTTAATAAGCGGCCGTTCACACAGAACGCGGTTTTGAAAAAACGCGGGACGCAGCGCTGAGGAATAGAAAATATACTCGCGACGCCATTTTTAAACATTGTCCAATGTACAAATTTGCTACACCGACGCCCTTTTAAACTTGTTTTTGAGATGCTGCGTTGTTTTAAGATTCTTTGGGCCTTTTCCTACGTTCTTGAATGCCATAACCTGTTCTGTGTGAATGGCCGTTAAATGTGCAGTCACATTCAGCTTTGTACGGCGAAATAGCAGGGGCAAAATGCAGCCGTTTAAATAGCAATCCAAGCGTTTGGGAATTTTGTGCGGGAAACATCAGGTGAAAAATTCCCCCTAGCGAATTTTACTTCAGAATCAAGTTTGTTGAACTGTTAACATTTAAATTTGCAGTTTGCCAATATAAAGCTCCTTTATAGAGGTCACGTTTGGATGTGACCTCTGAGTTTAAACGATGGTTCACCCAAAAATGAAAATTCTGTCATTAATTACTTATTCTCATGTGGTTTCAACCCCGTAAGACCTTCATTCATCTTCTGAACACAAATTAAGATATTTTTGATGAAATCCGAAGGCTTTCTGACCTTGCATAGACAAGACCCAGAAAGGTAGGAAGAACATTGTTAAAATAGTCAATGTGACATCAGTGGTTCAACCTTAATTTTATGAAGCTACGAGAATACTTTTTTTGCACAAAGAAAAAATAACGACTAGATTGCAATGTTCTTGGCAAAAGTGTGACCTGACGATACCGATTTTTGACGATTACGTTTTTCTTAGAACTATAATTGACAGCATATGCAAACAAAAAGCTTTTCGATAGAGAAAACAAAATTACGTAATAAGAAACATTATTAAACAATATTAAACATTACAATTCCCCCAGTCTGGACTAAACTACACATATTCTCTATAAATGCATTTACAAATTTTCACATGCATAAATAATTTTATAAGATTAATGTTTTAAATATTTTTTAAACATACAAATAAGAAATGTTGGGGAAAATTGCACTGATACTTATATATGAAACCAGACCACCAGTAGATGGCAGCAAATGACTCGGAGTCATTTGGTAATTCATTCATCCGATTCGTTCAAACAGCAGAGTCATTCAGGAATGAGGCAAGTGAATGGGTTTTTATGAATGGGTTTCTGAATCATTGACTCACTTGATTAGTTCAAAAACGTGGATTCATTCAGTAACGAAACACCACTGTGTCGCTTCACACAGAATGCGGTTTTGAAAAAACGCAGGACGCAGCGCTGAGGAATAGAAAATATACTGACCGGACGGTCACCTGTCTGGGCCGATCATGCAGAAAACGGGCTAATTTAGCTAATTTACTGAAATTTTAAAAACGTCCATTTCCCACTCACATTTGAGTGCTGTTGAGCCGATTTTTAAACATTGCTGATTGGCCGTAGTGTTCACGTGCTCAACAGACATGACTGTGATTGGCTACAATGATAAGTGCTTCATGCTCCTCACGGAGCACTCACACGTAAGCACAACGTATTTGAGTATTTGAAAGGCAGCGATGTTTAAAAATCGGCTCAGCAGTGCTCAGATGTGAGCAGGACATGGACGTTTTTAAAATTTCAGTACGGAAAGTACTGAACCCTGACCTTTTGACAACTCTACTTCTAATAATGACAATTTTTTCTGTCTATGCAGGGTCAGAAAGCTCTTGGATTTCATAAAAAATATCTTAGTTTGTTTTCGGAATGACACGAGGGTAAGTAATTAATGACAGAATTTTCATTTTAGGGTGAACCATCCCTTTAACGGCTCTATTGACAGTGGATGTAGTCTGCCCGCAAAAATTTGTTTCACGAATGTGAACGCACCTTAAGGTGGATTAATAAAACTTTAGTTGTACACGTTAATTTTATGTTAAGTTTAAGTGACATTTGTACAGTTAATTTGTTATTTGCTGTGATATCACATCAAATTTGAGAAATGATCTTTGGGTTTCTTGATTTTAAACTTTTCTTAATTTCAACCGTAGGCCTAATCCTCAGTTCATTAGTGCTAATGTCACAAAGTTATATGCATAATATGGTACAATCAAGTTAGAAATCATCTTCTGAAAACCTGCCAATTTCAAGGGTGTCCCTCTTCAGGATAACAATATTTTCTTTTATAAGCATATAAATATACCATCCATTTATTCATAGCTACATTCATAGCTATTGCATCTACAATAAAATCTGTCCCCCATCAATGACTTTATCCTTCACATTGGCATAGAGACATCAAGTGCCTTCTTCAATGAACAGCTTCAATATACATATAGTCAGAGTGTGCAATAATGAATAATACACAGTTATTGAATAAAGTCTAGACATTGCTTACTGATCAAAAGAATAATTTTGGTAAATGGCATGGGTGACCCAAAAACACCTCTTTTCCTTTATGGCTTTACAACTCAACTGCCGCATTCTTTTTTTTTTTTTTTTTTTTCTGCTAGCAGCGGCATGCAAAGATGAAGACATCCTGAGTTTTCCCTTTTTCTCTTTACACAGTAGAATTCCTTCATGTGCACAGGGCATCAGATGCCCGTTCTTAACATCAAACAATACTTGTAAAATCAGGAATGTCAAAAAGAACAGACAATGGGACAGAAATGTGTGAACTAAAAATAAAAAAGCACAGTTTGGGCTGAGTACATTGGTCCTTGAGATGAACAGGTCCTCTCTTTTAAATCATTTCGAAGTGCTCATGTAGTATCCGTCAGGCGTTTGTTATTATCGCCTGTGCTACGGCGGTCAGAAGCTGGTTGTTTTATCGTCAGCATCTGTTTGTTTTTATGGCAGTCCCCCCTTCTCAATGGGCTATAAAATCACTAGATATGAGCACATGCTGCTAAGTATAGAACAGGTCTAAGAAGCCACACAAATTTGGCTTTTGGCCCAGACCCTGTGGAATGATGCAGAATGTGGCAGTTTCTATCAGCGCTTCAGCCAATCAGAGTCGAGTGCTCTCTCTTAAAGTAACAGTTCACCCAAAAATTAAAATGGTAATTTGCTTATGCTGCTTTTTACCATACAAAACAGTTTATAGCAGTGGTTCTAAACATTTTTGTTTGAGACCCGGTTATCCCCAGTATTTATTGTTTCGAGGGGTTGAACTGTCCCTTAAAAATATGTGCCCCATTGTGTCAGAACATGAAAATGGGCGACTATGAAAAGATGCTGATGAAAATGAATACTTTTTCAGAGGAATTTTGCAAGTCATTCCTACAGTAACAGCAGCCTGCCTGCCCTGTGCCTGTTTTTACAGATAAAACATCACAAACAACACATTCATAAATTCAGATCATATTTTTTTCCGTTTGTTTTCTTCGGCATGCACATGCAGTATTAAAAAATACAGTTAGATCAGCAAATACTTGAAAAAGTGTAAAAATCCAGTGCGACAGTCTTTGAGTTCTTGAGGTTAACATGGTTCTTGATTGACAAAGGTCAGCAGTGAGATAATCCATTCAGAGCGCTGAGCCTACATTCCCATAGTGTCTTTTGGCATCTTTATTTTTTTAAAGATGTAAAACGACATGTTTAGGGTTTTTGGATGGGTTATGCTTTTTTTTTTTTTTTTTTTCATTTTTTCTCGTAACAGCAAGGCTTGAGACAAACGTGTTACATGATGTCTATTTTGTTCTCTAAGATCCTTTGAGATAAGGCTGCATGATTAATCAAAATAAAACCAAAATCACAAAATGGCTTAATGCGGTTAAAAAGGCTGCAATTTAAATAAATAAATATATGCATTGTGGGTTTCAGAGTGAAACGCGACACAATGTTTGTTTACACATGAGCTGTTGTTTTCAGAGTCTCGATTCGCAGTAAATGCTGCTCCATTTAAACACATCTCTGCATCTATTCTGGGTTAAGTTTGGGTCACTTAATACGTGCATTTGTGAGCTTAACATATATGACCCTGGACCACAAAACCAGTCTTAAGTAGCACAGGTACATCTGTAGAAATAGCCAAAAATACATTGTATGGGTCAAAATGATCTATTTTTCTTTTATGCCAAAAATCATTAGGATATTAAGTAAAGATCATGTTCCATGAAGATATTTAGTAAATTTCCTACCGTAAATATATAGAAACATTGCTAAGAACTTCATTTAGACAACTTTAAAGGTGATTTTTTTTCAATATTTTGTGTTTTGTTTTTTTTTTTTTGCACCCTCAGATTCTAGATTTTGAAATGGTTGTATCTCGGCACCATAACAGACCATACATCAATAGAAAGCTTACTTATTCAGCTTTCAGATGATGTATAAATTTCACAGTTTCAAAAAAATGTACCCTTTTGTCTGGTTTTGTGGTTCAGGGTCACAAATCATGCAGCCCTACTTTGAGAGACACGATGGAAAGCATAAATCGGTATCTGGATCCGACCAAGCTTGCGATTCATAATGCTAAGATCTTATGTGCATGGTCCCATGATCTGTTAGGCTGTAGTTTTAGTCTCTGACAATAATGGATGATCTCACTGTTTAAGCATCTTGTAAGAAAAACGCGCCCCGGTTCTTAAAACGCAGCCGTATTCAACAAACCCCCCTGTTTGAAATGGTGATTAAACGTTTCCCGCTGCGTTTCCAAAACTGGAGATGAAAACAACAAGACAAAAACAACTACGATATTGTAGCTAAAAATCGTTTACAAAGCACAACCGGGAAAAGACACTCCCCACACCCCCCAAGCTTCAGATTCATCAAAAGACTCTTTGACCAGAAAAAAAAAGCAAGAGCTAGTCCTCAAATCAGTAAAAAAGGGGCCTCCACTCCCACACGTTTAAATCCAGACAAAATTATGAACTCAGACAAGCCGACACCAGAAACATTCCTTTGCTTTTCTGTGCATCTCCATGCACAATATCAGACCTCACCAAGGCACAGTCAGACTCCTATATATCCTCATACAAATACATTCCTGAAAGCGGTCTGAGGGACTGGCTCCCTCTACGGAAAACAAAACCTCTCTGGGCCCCTCTCCACCTAGGATAGACATGACCTGATCATAAACCACGGGAACCCGGCAGCTATTTTATTGGTAGTATGCATTGCAGAATGCCAAAACTGTCCAATGACAGCAGTGATTATAAGCCCTCTAAGAGAGAGTAAGTTCCATCCTGATGATGCCGTTTCATAACAAAAAAGATTTAAATGTGCAGTCTGGAATGTCTCTCTCGACCACAGCCTTTTTTTCTTTTTTTTTTGCAGACTCCCGTCAACGGCCTCTACTCGTTCTTGCTGTTTGTGGCTCGACACAAACACACAAGTTATGTAAGTAGACTACTGAGTGGCCCATCTGCCATCTGGCTATAGCTGAGTGGCGGTTTGGAGTTACACGAACGATTCAGTCTTCGCAAACACAGTCAGATTGGGTCAGTCTGACATGGGATATGCACACCCACTCTAAACATCTGCACAGATCCAACACTAATACCAACCAAAGACATATGGGTATCCGATTAACATCGCACTTTCGGTTTTTCCTCACGCTGATGCGTGGGAAAAGAGATGGCAAGACTTCTTTGTCTTTTAAAGGGAACCCTGGGTATTATGACTTGTATGGCAATATATAACATAAATGATGTCTCTTACTGAAATATGTAGTAGAAAACCCATGAATATTTACGTTATTTAAAAAAAATCCAAATCGTTTTATATATATATAATTTTTTTTTTTGTTGTTGTTTTTTGGGGGGGACACCATTTTTCCGATGACGTGAAATGGCGGTACCTGTTGCTATTTTTACCAGCACAACTCAGAAAATAAAATACTGACATGATGACCACAGCTACTGAAAGAGCTTACAGGTGGCGATGGGTATAAGCATAGGCTTAAACCAAATTTCGTACCATTGATTTTCCTCACGAGGAGTCTAAACGCCAGCATGTTTACAATCTGTCAGGATGGCATCTAGTGTTTCTTGTCTCTGCCATTTGTAAGCTTTTTGAGTAGCTGTAGTCTACTAAGAGCCTTACAGTGCGTTTCCACTGGCACGTAGCAAGCGTTTTGAACTCATGCCTATGGAAGTTGAGGTTAAATGCTTGCGCGGTGCATTATGGGATTGAAAGCAGCATAGAGAAAGCGCTGAGAGCAGCCAAGAGCATCAGAAAGGTTGGGCATTACTTGAGTTTATGCAAATCTCGAGCGACAGAGCGACAAAGAATCGCTGTAAAAAGTAGGTAAGGCAAGATTTTGACAAATATATTTGACTCCGAGCTGAAATCACTTGTTGTTGAAGAAGTCATATGTTTTATTTAGGGCTGTCTATATAGGCTACGTTTCATCATTTTGAATTTTAGGTTGAACCTAGATAATGCCAATAAAGTGTTTAGTTTGCAAACCACCGTTAAAAGAAGATGAAGCGCAAACAGGGTGTAAACATTGTTTTCAGAGGTGTGCTTTGCCCTAAATTTGACACGTTCCAAAGCAGTGGCATTGTAGTGTTGTAGAATTGATGCTGTAGTGGAAACGTACTGTTAAAGACATCAGGGCTGAAGTGGAAAGAACAAAGACGCAGGCCTCACATTGACACTATGTGAGGTCTTATTTATTTTTTAATGTTCAAAAACGTGGGATGAGAATTTCAGACTTGAAGACCTTCACCTTTTTCTTGTTGCCCTTCGACTGAAAATAATGGCCAAAAGCTGCACAATGTAGCATCGTATCAGTTCTTTTTAAAATAGTGTATTCTGAGTTGTGTTTTGGTAAAAATAGCAATAGGTAGCACCAGTAGCTCACCGAGTGCAACCATTTCCCGTCATCGAAATAATGGCGCCATAGTCCAAACTATGTATAAAACAATGTGATTTTTTTTAATAATGGGTTTTCTACTACATATTTCAGTAAGAGACATCATTTGCGTTATATTAAGCCATACAAGTCTTAGTACCCAGGGTTCCTTTTCAAGCGGCTAAACTAGCATGTTAAACTCTGGACCTGGTGAAAGTTCAGAACAGGAAGCTTCTTAATCTGTTGCCTACGATCTGTACAAAAGTAGCTTAGAATATGGATCAAAACAGTTACACATTTTGAATAATATACTAGTATTATTAGTTATTGTTATTAATTACCTATACGGTATGTTTACACAGAACCAGAGAAGACTACTTAGGCTAAAGACAGCTAACACCTTGGCATCCTGCTGAATTTCTGAACAATAAAAGCTTTGTACTGCATTAGTATGAGACGTGGACCCAAGTAGATATTCATGAGCAGCACTAGTCCTAAATACTGTTTACCAGGTAGCTTATATAAGTATTGTAGGTACATTATATACTCTGTTTAACCTGTGAACGAAGTTGGCGATAAAGAAAGTAAATAGTGAATCCAGACACACTCACGTTCCAGCTTGTTATGCACCGTGTGTCTTATATTTCACGTCGTACAACAAAAAGGCCTGTGCACAAGAAAACTAGCACCCCTAATGAACACGAGTAATGCGCCGTAGCCTAGCTAACAAAACTGCAGCCGATACATAAGCACCATGGTGACAGGTGTGTGAAACATCATTAGAAACCAAATGCACCGTGATCTTAACTTCACATTACAGCTTATCCGAGGCAAGAGCACGTTTTTAGGTAACATTTAGAAATAAATGTAGAGATATTCCCAAAACTCGTCTCATTTGTAGGAAACGTGATGGAAAGAGTTTCCCCAAGAACTGAGTGTAAACAACTTTAGACATCAGCTTGCCCTCTTACGTAAAACGCTCATGAGATCTCTCAGACCCTTTGGTCTAAAATAGCACCAGGAAGGGAATGGAGGGACAAGCAGCAGCCTCTGAGATGTTCCTCACACCAGCGGAGGGGCCAAAATATGCAGCTATTAATTATTGAAACTCGTCTTCGTCTCTGGCATGAGATCACAAAATGTTTCAATAAGCACTGGAGTAGAATTGGAGTATTAGAGCCCTTGGGTGCTGGTGTGCGGCTTCAGCATAGCTGCGCTTTCACAAACAGGTTGCCTCCAGTCATACGGAAAGACGCAAGGCCCTAAAGACCTTTTCCTTGCAAGATCTGTTGAATAGTGTCAACAGAGTGTGAGGGGGAACAAAGAAAATTTAGAGTTCAAAATGCATGAACTCTTGGTCGTTTTTTTGTCTGTGTCAGGTTTAAAGCGTTTTCTTGGAGATGTTATTTAAATGCATATTGATTTTATGTCTTAATTATAGATTCACATTTAAAATGCCCTTAGTTTTTTCATTTGGTGTAGTATCTGGCTTTATTCACACTGGCTGAATTTTGTAGAGTTTTGCAGCCCCGATCCAAACCACATCCATTTGTGGCGTTGGGAGTTTTTTGTATTCTAAACTGCAAAAGACCACATGAAATCTTATGTTTCTGAGCCAGATCCAAACCACATCCATATCTAGTGTGAAATCAGATTAAATCATATTTATTCTTTTTTATACCATATTTAATTTGTCTGTGAGACTTTTCATAACTGGTGATTATAGCATTCCTAAATAACCCATGTAGATACATAAGATATTGACTACATTGTACAGAGAAATGATCTAATTACTAAAATCCGATTTGAAACCAATTTATGTACAGTGTGAACAAAGCCATTCTACCAATAAAACCAAGTGTCACTCTGGGCATGAAACATTTAATCTGGGGGTTTTAATACTATATACCTTATCTATATATACATATAACGACAGTAAGTGAAAAGGGGAACAATGTGATGAACAAAACAGACAATGAGTTGATCACAATAAGCATTATTTGCATGTATCTGATGAGTTAACTAGCTTGTGTTGATGTTACGTAGACGATATCATATTAGACTGTATCAGAGCCACCAAAACCAGATTACAATTGCCAACCGAGCTGCCATATTCCTTAAGATCCAATCCAAGTGTTGACATGGGACAATTTCCCTGGTCATCCTTTGCAAAGAAGCCCATCGTGAAAAGACGTCCGTCCTCCTGTGACCAGCGTTCTGCCATGTTACACGATACTGTACCAACTATAGAAGAATAACACCAGCACATGTGCTTCCAGCTCTTTTGCTGGAGTAGATGTGGCATTTGCTATTTTTATTACTTCCTACTTAAACCTGTGAGGTCAGGAAAAAGGTGAGAGGTAAAGAGCTCTTCACCTTTCAGAGGTAAAAATGAACCACTTTGCAGAGTTTTCTTTACTTGGGCATGTTGGTCAAACCTCTCTAGGCAACAGACTGTGGCATAAAACCACCGCGGGCTCAAATATGGCTCTAATATGAATGCAGTTTATTCCTGCTGATGGAGTCCGATGGGAAGGAGAGGTTGCGTTGCCTGTAGGCTGGTTCTTGCGATCACTAACTTTGATGCGAGTCTGCGCCGTTGTTTGTACTTCATTCTGTTGAAGTCAGTTAACACACAAAGCAAAAATAAAAGGAAAATGGCACGTAAAAAAACCCTTTTTGGTAGCAAGAAGATATTCCTGTGACAAAAAGCACTGAGTTCTCTGCTGTTAAATCTAACTGCTGGTTTTGCTTTTACTGATCGCATCCCTGAAAGAAATGTCCTGTTGGTAAACGCAAATATAAAACCAGAGATATAAAATCCGTCCTTTGTAGGTGCAATTGCTTGTGTCAGCACGGCTGAAAGGGGGAGCTGAAAGTCCTTCTCTTCCCATATTTGTTTTTTATTTTTTTTGCATTGAGGAATTTCCATTCAGGGGAGCTGTCCAGTCAACATCCCAAAACAAACCCCTGTGGTGGTACATTCTTGAGAAGACAGGGTTTTCTGGCTGTCCAACCCTTAACCTTTAATAAAATGGGCAGGAGAAATGCGAAAAAGCGCCCGTGGAAAAAAAAACACTTTCTCCAGTTGTGTTTTATAGCACTTACGCAGTCTGAAAGAGAGCTTTCTTCTCTTTTGAAAAGAGCAAGGACAGAGGCTGGTCTTGCCCCGGCTGGTCCTTTAGGAACTGACAAGAATGTCTTTAAGCAGTATACCAAACACAAACAAAAAGAGATTGATCATTGAAGAGATTGAAGTCTTTTTTTTATTTTTTGCAGTGTAAAGCAACTCGCCTCAAAGGGAGAGTTGGAAATCTGCAAAGGTTGGGAGTGCGTTCGTTGGTTAAGGAGGGAACGCATAAGGGTTTAACCCTCGTGGTCCATGTGGGTTTAAGGTGAAGCAGGGTGGGGCTGTGGTCAGTAACAAAGAGAAGGGACGTGTTTCATTATGCTATGCATGCAAAGGAAGCCCACCCTGTTTGTGTCTGTAAGCCGTCACAGCTGTTTCAGTCAACAAATCTCTGGCAGGCTTTCTTCCAGCGGCAGGCCGTGCACCACATGTCTCTGTTTTCCATGCCGTACACCTTACGACACTTCTTACCCTCGCCTCTTGACTTCCTACTGCACAGCACGTGACACAAAACAAAAATGGTTTTACAAAAAATGTTCAACATTCAAAAGCAAATATTTTACAAAAAATGTGTACTTCCAGAATTAAAATTGAATTAAATAATTGTTGCTGGATCTTATAGTACCTGTAGCTCAAGGCAAATTCATCTGAAGCTTTAAGTAAAGATGTATGCACACCAAAAGCAAAGCGAATGTTTGCATCACATTACTCACTCTACACTACTTGCAGGATGTTTTCTCGCTTCACTCGCACAAATAAAAACATTGCGTGTACTCCGTTCCATTTCTGATATAACTGGAGGTGTCAATAGACCAATTTCGAGTAGACATCACAGTGACATCACTTGCAGCTGCGCACGCATAGTGGTTGCAGAAAAATACTGGTAGCAAGTGGAGGTAAACAGGTAAAATCCATGGAATAAGAGAAAAAAAATATTTTTGTGCCTTCTGATGTCAAAATCGGAAGGCAAATAATTTTTATACAATACTGTAGTCAAAGACGCCATTTGAAACTAAATGCAGATGTTTAAACAGACATACTATGGATGAAAATGATTTGATTACTTTTAAAGCATATGGATTTAAACAATAGGTCTACATAATATTCACATGTGCTGTTCATAGAGGAGATATTGTATTAGTCCTACAGTTACAGCATGAAATATTATTTAAACCTATTACTGTTAACATTTTTACATAACATTTTTATTTTATCTCACAATTCTGACTTTTTCTCACAAATGCAAGTTTATATCTCCTAATTCGGACCTTATAACTCGATTTAACAAAACTAGTGAGTTTATTAATTCTGAGAGGGGAAAAAAAGCCAGAAGTGTGGGATATAAACTCTGAGCGGAGGGGAAAAGAGAGAATGACGAGTTGTTTTTCCTCTACAGATATAATTTCTGAACTGTGAAAATAAAGTCAGAATTTTGAAATATAAATCAAATTTACCTTTTTTATTCTTTTATTCCATGGCTCCACAGACTGCCACTTGAACCGCCCATAAAAAACGTCATCCCTGTTTCGGATCTGTAAGACTATCTCACTATCTAACGTCAGTTTCGTTGAATAACAGTGCTTATTGCTGGATGACAAGCTCTTGTAATATGTGAATAATATTTTGAAAATGACATCTAATTAATATAATCTATACTCTTTTTAAATCTAAGTATTTTGTACCGTATCCTTGTAATTCTCTAGCCGTAAAGCCCATCTCTCCCGGGTTTTCTGCAACCATGCTACGCGCACATCTCGAATGTTTACAAACAGATAATTGGTTGATTGGCTTTGCATGACAGCGGCTTGTGCACGTCATTCATACAAGTTGAAACATTTCAACTCAAGCGGGAAATTCGATTAAAGCGAATTTGACGCATTGGCTGAAATTGTGTCGCCCAGCAAAAAATTGCATCTGTTTGCATCTTTGCATTGACTTGTATGTAATCTATTTGCGCAAATAATTTGATTCGCTTTTGGTGTTCACACACCATAAGACATGGATAATGTGGTCTCAAAATCATCATCATAAGGTGATTAACAAATTTTTTTTTTTGTAGTCACTGATATTATTGTAGTTATTTAAAGTGAGAGTACATAATTTTAATAAAAAAAACCATAATAATAATTTAGTTTTTCTATGATTATGGAGATGAACAAACATTATACGAGCAATATATAATCAAATTTAAATTTAAAATGCAAAACAAAATAAATAATAAAATTAGGAATGCAACGATCAAATTCTGGTCAATAATTTTCATGTCATGGACAGTAACTGATTATTATTATTCTATTTTGTCTAAATAAATTAAAATAAAGCAGTAAAAAACAAAATGCTACGTGAATTCAGACATCTCAAAATTATGATGTACAGTGTTATTAAAGTGACACCTGTATTTATGTGATCCTGGACAACAAAACCAGTCTTAATTAGTCACCCTCATGTCTTTCCAAACCCGTAAGACCTTTGTTTATATTCAGAACACAACCTGAAATGAAATCCAAGAGCTTACTGACCCTCCTTAGACAGCAACGCAACTACCACGTTCAAGGCCCAGAAAGGTAGTAAGGATATCGTTAAAAAAAGTCCATGTGACATCAGTGGTTCAACCATAATGTTATGAAGCTACGAGAATACTGGTTGTGTGCAAAGAAAACAAAAATAACGACTTTGTTCAACAATGCTGTCTATGCAGGGTCAGAAAGCTTTCGGATTTCATCAAAAATATCTTAATTTGTGTTCTGAAAATAAAGAAAGGTCTTACGGGTTTGGAGCGACATGAGGGTAATTAATGACAGAATTTTCTTTTTTGGGTGAACTATCCCTTTAACACAACACACCACAGACTTTTCACATGCTACTGGCATCATACCAAGTAAGCAGAGAACTTATTGATTATTGTACTTTTCCACACTACTTAAAGAGTTTATGATGTGCGACTAGATACTTAGATACTTACATCTGGACGATCATAAAATGTGTAAGAATGTGTAAGAATGTTTTCTTACAGGAGCCACATTCATCAAGTCTAACCATCTTACACAGCCTTTCTGAAGTACTACGTTCATTCCTTCAAGTATAAAACAGTCTTAAAGAAGTCGTCCACCTCCAGAACAACAATTTACGAATTTACTCACCCCCTTGTCATCCAAGATGTTCATGTCTTTCTGTTTTCAGTCGTAAAGAAATGATGGTTTTTGAGGAAAGCATTTCAGGATCTTCCTCCATATAATGGACTTCATTGGTGTCCTGATTTTGAACTTCCAAAATGTAGTTTAAATGCAGCTTCAAAGGGCTCTAAATGATCCCAGCCGAGGAAGAAGGGTCATTTTTTTTCTGAAAATATTTTTTTTTTACTTTTTAAGCACAAAAGCTTGTGTAGCACAGGCTCTGGGATGCACGTCCACAATGCTACGAATTAGTGATGG
>JAHKKF010511003.1:0-12786 GCA_019740295.1 Labeo calbasu
TGATGACACAATTTCACAGGGCTGACCAGTGAGATTAGAGCCAGCAAGACTGAAACAGAGCAGAACACAAACATTTAATTTTGAACCTCAATCTAGAATTAGTGTTTAAATCATATCTGCTTAATTCTTATAAAACAGGTCAGGACATTCCAAAATTAAGAAAAACATTAGAAAATATAATTTCATTCAGAAGGGTCTCTTTATTGTAGCACATAGATTAAACAAAGTGTGCCTCACACATCCTGAAAACATTTTGATTACCCCCTACTGGCTGCAGTATGGGTCAGACCCTGCCCTTTAAATTAATCAAATTACACTTCAAATAATTTTATTTTTTCCTAAATATGCTTTCCATCATTTGGTGTTGTTCTTATCACGTTGATGTATGTTCACGTTTTCATTTTTCGAATAGGTTTGCTTTTAGGTAAACATTTGATGCTATATACATGGGCTACGTTGTCATGATTGTGAGCAAGACTTTAGTGGCCGCTGTTATTTTGTGCCAATGACATTTGAAGGCTTAGTCTGTGCAGCTCTAGCTCATGATCACTACTGTGCAGATTTGATGATGTCATAGGCACAAAACATATCTAACATAAATAACATATCTGGGACATTTTGGCTTCCCTTTCATACAGTGTAAAATAGTGGAGACAGTAGAGTATATGGATTAAACACTCACAGAGCTATTCTGCAGTTGATCACAGCTGGTATCAGTCTTCTTCTGCCCTCATCTGATGTGTTGTAATTCTTGAGATCCAGCTCATCCAGCACCTCCTCTGACATCTGAAGCATATAGGCAATTGCCGAGCAGTGAGCAGGAGAGAGTTTCTTCTCTGATTGTTTGTCTGATTTCACAAACTCCTGAATCTCTCTAGACAGAGTCTTATCTTTCACTTCCAGCAGACAGAGGAACAGATTGATTGATTTTTCAGTGGAGAGTTCATGTCCATTTTTGATCCTCTCTTTAATGTACTGTGTGGTTTTACTGATGCTTTCTGAGCTGTTCTCTGTGTGTGTCAGTAGATCCTGTAAGAGTCTCTGATTGGACTCCAGTGAGATGCCCAGTAGAAACCGCAGAAAAAGATCCAGGTGTCCTTTTTTACTCCCAATGACTTTATTGACTGTTCCCTTATGCAGATTATGAACTATATCAAAGAACTTCAATGTGTCAGTATGTCTTATTACATAATGGTAAAACACATAGAAAGCAGCAAGAAATTCCTGAAAGCTCAAATGGATGAAGCTGTAGACTTTCCTCTGATGAATCACAGATTCCTCTTTAAAGATCACAGTGCAAATCCCAGAGTACACTGCAGCATCAGAGATGTCTATGCCACTCTCCTTCAGGTCCTCCTCATAGAACATCACATTGCCTTTAATTAGCTGTTTGAAAGCCACTTCAGCAAGTTTCACGATCTCTTCTCTGCTGGACTCCTCTGGATCTCCATTTTCATACTTCTGATTCCTCATGTTGATTTGAATGAGCAAAAGGTAGATGTACATTTCAGTCATAGTTTGAGGGATTTCTGCACTGTCATCTTGTTTTAGGAGGTTTTGAAGCACAGTCGATGAGATCCAGCAAAAGACAGGTATGTGGCACATGATGTGGAGGCTTCTTGCTCTTTTAATATGTGAGATGATCCTGTTGGCTTGATGCTCATCACTGATTCTCTTCCTGAAATATTCTTCCTTCTGAGGGTCATTGAAACCCTGAATTTCTGTCACACGGTTGATGTATTTGAATGGGATCTGGTTGGCTGCTGCTGGCCTGGAGGTGATCCAGATGAGAGCAGAGGGAAGCAGCTCTCCTTTCACGAGGTTTGACATCAACACACCTGCTGATGAAGACCCATTCTTATCACAACCTTTCTCACTGTCTGAAAACATCAGTTTTATTCTGCTTTCATCCAGACCATCAAAGATGAAAACAACTTTACACTCCTCATAAACCTTTGAGTCCAGATCTTGAAGTTCAGGATGAAAGTCCAGCAGAAGTCTGTGAAAACAGTACTTATGATCTTGAATCAGGTTCAGCTCCCGAAATGGAAACACAAACATGAAATCAACATCCTGATTGGCTTTTCCCTCGGCCCAGTCAAGAATGAACTTTTGCACAGAGATTGTTTTTCCAATTCCAGCAATACCTTTAGTAAGAACAGCCTTGATTTTGACTTTCTCCTCACATCCTGGTTCAGGGAAAGCTTTAAAGATGTCATTACAGTTGATTGGAGTGTCTTGTGAATGTTTTGTTTTGGGTCTTTTCTCTATCTGTAAAACCTCATGTTCTTCATTAAGCCCTTCACTTTCTCCCTCTATGATGTAGAGCTGTGTGTAAACCCTGTTTAGGAGGGTTTGATTCTCTTGTTGTCTATTTCCCTCAGATAAGCTCTCATACTTGTTCTTCATGCTGATTTTGTGCTGCTCTTTGACCCTTTGTAGTTCATCATGCACTTGTTTCTGCTCCTCCTTCTGCAGGGCTGCATGTGTGGAATCTTCGGTTCTGGATCTTCTTTCACACTGAGGACAATCAAAGTCTTCTGATGGTCTGGATTTATTCAACTGATCCCACTTTCTGCTAAATTATATATGTTAAATTATAAAGTTTCTTTTTGTCATTATTAAAACGTTTTGAAACTTGAAACTTGTTATTGTGATGAGTGCATTAATGTTTATATATATATATATATATATATATATATATGAGATATTCAGTGTCAGTGTTTTGTCCTACCTCGGGTCAGAGGTACTGATTCATACCTGAAACGAAGGGGATAATCCATGGATTTGTCACTCTTCATAGACACCCCACTGGGTTCTGGATGTTGTGCAGTGCCCTCTGCCTCCATCTTTGTCATCAGTGGTTTTTGACAGGGGGCAAAATTTAAATATTTAAATATATAAACTTTAAATTAATTACTTATTATTACTTATTATTATTTAATACTATTATTAAATATTATTATTTTTTAATGTTGTTAAATATTATTATCCTTTAGGGGATTGCTAAGAAGAATATTTACAGCATGACCAGTGTCTGAGGCATTTGTCGATGTCATGACAGTGAACTTGACATTGGCTGGTGACAGCCTATGATGTCACTATCAGTGAGTGTAAAAGAACATCTGTAGAACATGCCATCCTTTTCTTTGTCTTCAGGACCATTTGTTTGTGCACATGGATGGAATGTGACTACTATGAAACACTCAGCCAAGTGTTTCAGAAAGTGTGTCTCTCTGTCAGAGGTTGTTTTGAAACCTGAGGACACACGCAACTCATGTATTATGTGTTTGGATGAGAAGCATGCACATTCATTTTTTAGTTCTCGGTTTAGGTCCCCTTATGAAAAATAAATTAATTCATGTGTGCTATTAGTACACTTCTTTTAAACTAAAAATAGGAAAGTATAATTTCAGTCTACTTTTTAAGTACGTCTCAGAAATGCGCTTTATGTACTTATCAGAAATATACTTAAAATGACATTTAAGTATACTTGACTTATACTTCGAAACAGTCTCTTGTGCTTGTGCTTCAAGAATCCATGTTTTCATCGCTATTACACATCTTCTGTACAGAATTTGGCCCTAGAGAGAAGGGAGAAAGATTGCATGGAGTATGCAGCTTGGGTTCTTGAGTCACAACAGCCGCTGGTGTGTACCTTAGGGATTGGGTCTTAGGTGTCAGCCATTTAGGCACTCATCCCTTCAGCACGACAGAGTGGCCATTTGTTCCTCATAGCGATATTCCAAAGGGATGCAGTTTCCATTCGTAAAGGTGATGATACATGGTGCAACTTTTTAAGCAATGTTCCCTGTTGAAAAAAACAGCATATGCTGGTAGGTAGGTTTTGATGCTGGGATGCTGGTCAGGTAGGTTTTGATGATCTAAAATATCCAGACATACATTTTGTTGTTCATTCTCAATGGGAAAATTCCCAAGTGCCATTGCTCAAAAAAGTTGCCCCATGTATCATCACCTTAAAGGGGTCATCGGATGCCCGTTCTCCACAAGTTGATCTGATTCGTTAGGGTCTTAATGAGAAGTCTATAACATGCTTTGGTTAAAAATTCTCAGTGGTAGTGTAAAAAACTGAGCTCTGCTCACCCCGTGCGAACATAGACGCATTTATGTAGATCGCTGTGCACATGTCCTTCAAAAACAAAAGTAACGGTAATCCTCTGTGTCTTCACAGAGATGTTGGGAGTAAATGACAACTGCTATGTTCATTATTACATCCAACAGCAAAACACCTCGGAGACATTCTTGTCTTCCCCTGTACTGGAGTCGACACAATGGTGGACAGTTCACAGCTCACTCAGGGCAGGTCAATGGTAAGATTGCCATGTAAATTAACTAATGTGGGAGTGGCATGAATTTTTGTAACCTCACACAGACAAGAAGCTGAGAGTGGGGATATTACTTATAAAGATAAAAAAATACCACTGGGTGGATTTTTATCATTATAGGGTGGTTGCGTACACACACTGCCAACACACATTTATGTTCAAACAACATGTAAAATTGGGTTTTGCATCTGATGACCCCTTTAAGGGAATGTCTCAGATTACACATGCAACCATGGTTCTCTGAGAAGGGTAACAAGACACTGCGCCCCCTTGCCATGCTTCAGGTGTTTCTGTGAACATCTCCTTTAGGAGTGGATGACGTGTTATACAGGCGACCTTTTACAGTTATTGGTAGTGATGCACTGGTAGTGACATCACTTGCTGTCAATGGCCAATGTCAAGTTCATTTTCGTGTTTTGACATGTGCTTCAGACATTTGTCATTACCCATAGCGATCTTCTAAATGGATGCAGTGTCTTGTTCCTCTTTCCAATATGTGTAACCTGAGGTGTTTTTGTTTTGCTATTACAGGAGAAGTCCATGTTGGATGACAAAGGGGTGAGTACATTATCTGTAAATCTCTGTTCTAGAAGTGGACTTCGTCTTAAAGTCTGAAAATACATATAGTTCATATATGAAACTGAAATCGTCCATACAAAACATAAAGCTTAGCAAAATTGAAGGTCTTTTATGTACTTTTGACTAATAACAGCTGCTGTAATTTTAAACAAATTTTCATAAATGCATTTAACCCAGGGCTGTTAAAAAAAATACACAGGGTTGTTTTTAATATTATTATATGCAATTAATTGTGCCATTAAAATGTATAATCATAAACATAGTTACACACCAAATCCTGTTTGATTTAAGCTATAATTGACTGTAGTTTTAGCACCTGATATTGGAGGTCCAGAGAGGAACACTGAAGCCTCTGTCAACAATTTAAGTTATGCATTTTATTTATTTATATAAGATCTCTACAGACTCGATTCCCAGATATATGGTTAATTAATATTTACCCAATATAAACAGATATGACTTTCACTCATGATTATTACGTAACGTGACTGGAGACAGACATTACAAACGAAGATTCATATAGCGCATATTCACAGAAAACGACTGAAAAACTGCACTAGCCAGTACACTTTTGATGTGAATTGCAGACATAACACAGCAGTACAGTAGCTTAATTTAAAAAAGTTACCATTCAGAAGTTGCGTTTGATGTTAATTGTTCGTAGGTGAATATCCTATCCAGTGCTGTTTGTTGCTTGTGATCTTAAGTCTTTTGAAACAGTCTGTTTGTTTTTCCAACTGAAAAAAAATGCTTCAGATGATTTAGAGTGATTGCGGTCTGAAAAAATGCAGAGCTACTGCATTTCAAACCAGTTTGGCCAAAACACTGAAAAGTGAACAATCAACTAAAAAGAATGTTTCATTCACTAATGATTAACATCGCTAGTTCAGTTAGGCAAGGCAAGTTTAATTTATATAGCACATTTCATACACAATGATAACTCAAAGTGCTTTACATAAAAGGAATTCAGATGTATCACAGTGCTCATTCAGTAAATGCACAGCTAAACAGATGAGTTTTGAGTCTTGATATAAATGTGGTTAATGTTTTGTCACATCTGGGCCCATATTCACAAAACATTTTATCTTACCACTAAGAGTTCTCCTAAATAGCAGTAAAAGTTTTTAGCTAAGATTTTTCTCTTTAAACCTATTCACAAAGCTGTTGAGACAAACTTTTACTAAGGAATAGAGACAAAGTCTTAAACTAAGAGTAAGGACGGGGTTGACCTCATTGCTATGGATGATGTCGGCATGCAAACTAACTATGCAGGCTGATTGGGGGTGGGGGTGGGGTTGTGTGGGGGGTGGTCTCTGTCAGAGATTTTTTTTCAGAGAAACGATATTATGTTACCATATTCAAATAATGATTTAAAAATAAAAATGTTGTCGTATTCAAATAAAGAATTTAAAATGCAGGCTAAGTGTCACTAATTAAATGTTCAGATAATTGTCAGCCTCTTAGTGTGTGCTTCTCGTAAACAATTATTTAAACAATATACATATAAACAGCCTTTTAATTACAGAGTAGAATAGTCATGTCTAATAGTAAGACGTGCAAACGTAAAAGAAAACCAAACTGGACACAAGAACAGCTTTGCCCATCTTAGTAATGAAAACAAGGATATAATCAAAGGAAAATTTGGAGTTGGGATAACCTCCAAAACCAAAAAAAAAAAAAAGGATTTGTGGGAAAACATAATGTGTGCAAATAAATGCAGAATTTGTAATGGTTTTACTAGCTATAATAGGAATTGTACTGGTTTTAATGGTAACTGTAATGGTGCCTGTTGGTCTCTACTGGTAACTGGTCCCCTTCTATTGGTGACTTGTTAAAACCACTAAATCCTAATGGAACATGTCCCAAAACACACTACAGAAAACCATTTTTAATGGTTTTACTAGTTAAAAGTTGATAGTTTGTAATATTTGTAATGGTATTTGTAGTGGAAACTATTAGAATGTCTGTGATGGTTTGTATTGTTTTTTTTTTTTTTTTCAGCAGGGAGGATAGTTTGTGATTTGGTCTTAGTGACTTGGGAGTCCTCTTCACTACTCTTAATATTTCACAGATTTAGAAGCTAGTTTTAGCACTAAAACACTTTGTGAAATACTCTTAGAGCAAAAATGTAAGAGTCCTAAATTTAGGATTGACACACACATTATTTTTTAAGATTTTCTCCTAAATTGGCAAGTTATGAGCTACTTTTAGCCTTAAGATTGTTTTGTGAATACAGGCCCTGATCTCTTCTGGAAGCTGGTTTCAACTCCGGGTGATATAATAGCTAAAACCGTATTTCCCTTGTTTTGTTTGAACACTTGGTATTTCTAACTGTTTGATCCTAATGATCTGAGTGGTCTTTTATATTCAGTGAGCATATCTGCACTGTATTTAGATTCTAGACCAGGGGTGGCGAACTTCGGTCCTGGAGAGCCGCAGCCCTGCATAGTTTTGCTTCAACCCTAACTTCAACCCTAACCAAACGCACCTGAACAAGCTAATCAAGGTCTGAAGGGTTACTAGAAAACTACAGGCAGGTGAGTTTTAATTAGGGTTAGAGCTAAATCTGCAGGGCTGTGGCTCTCCAGGACCGGAGTTCGCCACCCCTGTTCTAGACCATTGAGTGATTTTTAAACGTTTATTCAGTAGACGGGGTTGCACACAATACTTTCTTCGTATTAAAAAATGGCAATCTTTCTCATTTTTAACAGCTTTTAGTTTCACAGAAAATCGTATTGTATCTATAATAAATGGTCCATTTCCTTCCTAAATGAAAAAAAAAAAGAATTTAGATTTCGCAAGTCAAAGAACTTACAAATGTGCAATGGCAAAACAAATTTCAGGGCAACTGTAACAGTTACATTTTACCAAATAATGTTTCGCTGGGTAAGTGTATAATTTTTAATAATGCTTCCTTAACTTTGTTTGTAATTAAATACTGATTAAGTATTAGCCAAACGTTTTTGCAAACAAAAACTGTCTGTCAGTTGATTCCCATAAATATACTGTACATGCCTTTTAAAAATGGCCATGCTCTTATGGATCTGTAGTGTGAATTAAGAGAGAAGCAAATATTATCTACAGTATGTAAGGACTTACCATATTAGGCAGGGACCACTGCTGAATATTAATTCTGGACTGTCTAAATAACATACAGACTTCAGGATATATTGCCCCAGAATCATTTGCATAGTCCTGTGGTGTTACAGGAATTTTATAATGTGCCAAAAACTCACCACAAGATAAAACGGTAACACTTTAGTATAGGGACCAATGTACACTGTTAACTAGTTGCTTATTATCATGCATATTACGAGCAAATTGGCTGTTTATTAGTACTTATAATGCACATATTCTGCATGACCATATTCTACATCGTTAATCCTAACCAATACCTAAACTTAACAACTACCTTACTAACTATTAACAAGCAGGAAATTAGAGTTTATTGATCCAAAAGCCGTAGTCAATGGTTTGTTAATAGCGAGAACTGGACCTTATAATAAAGTGTGACCACTAAAACCGTAAATTAATTTACAATACATTAAAAAATGTAAAATAAATTTAAACAATAAATGATCATTTTATAAGCTAATTGTAAATCATTAGTCATCAAACTGAAAACATACATTACCTTTTATAAAAAAGCTACTTGCCAATATATATATATATATATATATATACACACACACACACATATATGCCTGATGAAGGTCAGAGGACCGAAACGTTGGCTGCGCTTGTGACAATAAACTTTAATATCTAGCAAGTATTGATAGTGTGTGGGATTGCATCTTTTTATATTTTTGATTCAGCAGTGTTGTTAGACAGTTTTTCCAATGCACTTATTGTTTTTTCAGGTGTGCTGAGTTTGTGTTGATTGTTTATTCATTCAACAAACTTGGTGGCCTGTCTTTCTTACTGAAATGTTATTTTTTGCCTAGCAAGTTTCCCATTGTGCCTTATCCAATTTTCGTCAGCATTGCCTTCTCTCTTGGAAAGTGTGTTTTGTTCATAGTTTTTCTCTACATAAAGTTTTCCTCTGGAACAACTCCTATATAACTGTCAGAAATAAGTCTACCTTTTTAACAACAATTTTTTAAATAAAATTATATATGTGTTTTATGATTTTAGCCATATTATGAACAATTTATGAATCGCCATCAAAAGAATACCTTGATAAAAGCTATCCAAAAAAAAGCTAACTCCTCCGTAAAATAAAAATCCATTTAAATATCCTGACATTAATGAGACTTGCTCATTTTGTGGCTTCATGGAAGAAACAGCAGCTCTTATATTTTTTGCCCTATAAATGTGGTTCACAAATTCACAAATTAACAAATGTTATTTGTTATTAGTACCCAGAACATGCACATCACTTGGATATGTTGGTAATTTCTTTCCTTTCAAAATTATTTATCTACAAGCAAGTCCTCTTTGTGTCTTCTGTTTTTTTTTTCTTGTTAAATTTAACTCTCTACTTCCATCCCTTGGGTCCTGCGAGCACTCCCAACATTGCACATTTTGTAGGTCTCTCATATTTGACACACCCATTTCAGTTCTTGCTGTCTCTACTAATAAGCTGATGAGTTGAATCAGATGTGAAAGATGAGGGAGACACAGAAAACATGCAGAGTTGGGGGTGCTTGCAGGACTGATTTGAAAAGCACTGCCTTAGACTTATAAACAACAACAACAACAAAAAAATAAAAACACTTTTTTTTGATGATGATATATATGGGTTTGTTTGTGTACGTAAATCTATGTTTGTTTTTTTGTTGATTTAATTATGTATGTATGTAGAAAGAAGGAAGAAGGGAAAAAAAAGCAAAACAAAAACAAAACACTGATACACCAGTAACTACGTCAGCCTACGTAATTTTGGGTGTAAAAGAACAACTTATTTTTTTTTTATTGAGAACTATTATTATTATGTTTAAAAATAAATACATTTACACAAATCTTAACAATTTATCAATTATATATTGAATATTACATGTACATAATAATATATAGATATTAGGCAATATGATGTATGGACTAATTTAGTTCGTTTGTAGCTGCAGTTTCACAGGTTCGTTTGATGTCATTTCCAGATCCTGTTTCAACGCACTGACCACCTGCTCCCCCTGCAGAAAACATCACAAACCTGCAAGATTCTGATCAACATAAGAATCAGAACATGCAGCTCACATGAACAAACTACAAACACACTAATGAGTGATGAAATGCTTTATATGGAAACTCACATCAGCATATATGTCAGACATACTGCTGTTCGCTCTATGCTGAGTTACATCACTGCGCCAAAATATAAACTGCAAGACAAAGAAGACATTATTAAACATAAAATGTCAAAATTCACTCACATAAAACACTGAATGTGATTTACGCATATGCAGAGATTAATTAAAGAAAATACTGTGTACTATTCACTCCATTCATATAAAAAAAGCACGCTTACTCGCTCTAGTGGCACATCATCTTATTCTCAAGTGAGTCTCAGCCTATTTCTTATATATCTCTCATTTTAGTATCAACAGTGTTTTTCAGCTGTTTCTCCTGAAATTTCTTATGAGAAATACAAGCACACACTAATCCTTACATACATTAAATGGGTCATCGGTTGCCCATTTTCCACAAGTTGATATGATTCTTTAGGGTCTTAATGAAAAGTCTATAACATACTTTGGTTAAAATTTCTCAATAGTAGTGTAAAACACCCTTTTTACCTTGTAAAAGCTGTTTTGTTGCATTTCTCTTTAAATGCTAATGAGCTCTGCTCACTCCACCCCTCTCTGCCATGGGATAATGAGCAGACTATAAATTTTAGCAGCATTTAGCCGTGAAACTTGCTAACTAGCATATTATTAGAAAAGATGATTTGCAAAAATTCATTAAATACCCTTTATCCTCACTTTTGCTGTAGGCGAAGCTGGATCAAAAACTATTCACTTGAACATAGACGCATTTACAAAGATCGCCAGGTGCATTTTCTTCAAAAATGAAAGTAACGTTAATCCTCTGCATCTTCAGCGGCTCAGATGTCGGGAGTAAATGACGACTATGTTCAATCGCTCAATTAGAAACATTCTTGTTTTCCCCTGCACTGGAGTCAACACAATGACGGTTGGAGTTGGACTGTTCACAGCTCACTCAGGGTGGGTCTAAAGTAAGGACGTCACACAGCTAAGGGGATATTATTTACAAAGTTTAAAAAATGCCACTGGGTGGATTTTTTATCATTATATGGTGGTTGTGTATACGCACTGCCAACACACATTTATGTTTAAACAACATGCAAAAGTGAGTTTTGCATTCGATGACCCCTGTAAGAGAATACAGCTGTACAGTTTAGTTTCATGTAACAGATGCCCTCATCAAAACTGGCTTACAGAAGTCATGTTGCAGAAACAGTAACCCTGAGGCTTTCTTTGCTGAAAGGCATGGTGAATGGCTTATGAGTAAATCTTTGACTAACTTGATTATTAATACATTTCTTCCATGACAACTCTTGGAGGATTTAGCATGGTAATGTAAATGATAATGGTAATGCATTTGGTCTTGGCGGAATAGATCTGCTACGCTGCTGCTGAATTGCTGCTGCTGTAGGTTATTGCTGTAGTTGTAGATTGTTGCTGCTGCTGCTGCTGCAAGTACAGGAACTTGCTACTGCTAAAGCATATGGAAATACGGTGCTGTGAGTATTTAAGACATACTGCTGCTGAACAAATAGCATATAAAATAACCCATAGCAGATCTATACAGGTGGAGCTGGAGAAGGTGGAGACTTTCAGAGGAACTCTGAAAGCACGCTGCTGCAAAAGGCTTGATTTAAAGGTAAAGGTGCAAACTCATTGGCTGTGTACACTACATGAACCAATCAGCTTGTGCCAAGTCGTACAAGGCTGTGAATATCATCAGTTACGTTAACAATCTTTCAGCCTGCGCCATCTAGAGTTTCATGAAAGAACTTGGAATATCGTATATTAGGCATAAGAAATGTTCATATTGAGATATTTGTATTGGTGCACATTTTGTAAATATGTTAAAATCTCTTCTAAACTTTTGAGGAGACAAATGTGAGAACACCACAATCTCCAGCTAAGGAGAACACTCAGAGGACAGTGTGTTATGTTATTAAGATCTCTTCTGAATCTTAGAGGAGTCAAATGTGAGATTATTAGAGGTTTTGCCTTAGTTTATCATTCTGTTCATCTGCTATTCGTTTACCCAGTTCTCTTGGTCTGTGTCTATATTCCCTGTGTCTTTCAGTTCTTTGTCACAAAGTCCAATCTGTGTGTAGTGGCTGTGTTCCTGGTTGATTTATTAAATACATTTTGGTTTCCTACTTTCTCATTGTGTGCATTACAGCAACCCAGTTGTGACAATTCTTTTCTCACTGATTCTGGACTGATATACGTCCTACATCTCCTTATGTTCAGGTGTAAGCTGACAGCCATATACATGCTTTATTTTATTTTTACATTACTTTACACACAGAATGAAAAGTCTTCATGAAGTTAAAAGTCTTAATAAAAAGTTAATTTAATAATTAGGTAGGTTAATAAGGTATCCCACCGTATTAACCTACCTAATTATTAAATTAACTTTTTCAGTTATCCTATGCAATAATAAAGGATATTAACTAAGTCTGGTATCAGCAGAAACCTGGAGAAGATTCTAAACTCCTCGTATATTATATAAACAACCTCGAGTCAGAGAATCTCCAGTGAGAAAACTTAGATTTTACAAATACAAACAAATAAATATTTTTTTCATTGTCTTAAAATAAATTCAAATTCACAAATTTAATTCTGAATAGTGAACACATAAATAAATAAATAAATAAATAAATAAA
>JAHKKF010511009.1:0-39558 GCA_019740295.1 Labeo calbasu
TAGCTAATTCTGCTTTGGTGACTATTTGAAATTATTTTCATGGTGGAACAAAAATAGATAAAACTGGTAACAGCATTACCACCTTGGGTGAGCATGTTTTTTTTGTACAATTTAACGGCCTATCCCCAATCACTCCTTACTTAAAATGAATTATGCGATGTGCGAAAAAGTAAATCAATCAAGTGAAAGCCTAATTTATGTAAAACAACGCTAAAATAATTAGTGCTGTGAGTGAGTTTTATCTGCAATGAGTTTTGTAACAGCTTTCGATGTTTATGGATTTGTTTTTTGGATGCAGTCAGTTAATAAGTTGTCAGAAACAAAAAAAAACATTTGCTGTCACTGACAGCACAGGGTAAAAATGCAATCATCTGATGCTGACAGCTTTTCATCAGCCGTCAGATTTGAGCATATGAATATGTATTTGTGAATTATAGATTGTTTGTACTCTAACAATGTGTCATATAACAGCTGAGCTCCACCTCCTCTTTTTCATTAGTTTGTTGCATCTGCAGTGAAGTGTGTTCTTGCCCTTTAGATCCCACAATGCACAATTTACAGCCTTGCAGGGCAGTGACCCCAACACTGGACCAAACCCCAAACAGCAGACCACTTGAGAGACTCAAAGTGTCAGCTGTATAAAGGGACCAGAGTGAGAGGCCCACTTGTGAGGCAGCCCCCTCCCTCCCCTATCAAATCTAGCAGGGACAGAGGGGGTGTGCCACGAGCCTTTTGCACCCTTACAGCTCCCATTCTCTGTTTATGTCTGGCTCCCTCTTAACCCTAAAATCTCTCTTTCCCTTCATATTTATATCCATTTCTCTCTTCTGCATGTGGGCCTCTTTCATCCCTCATGTCACCATCTTTATCCCTGGGGAGTATGTGTAGGGGGTCAGGGTTAGGCAGGTGCAGAGCCAGCGAGAAAGACTGAGAGCAAGGGAAAGAAGGGGCGGAGGGGGGACCGCTCTCCGTCTGTCACCCGGCTCTGTTTTCTCTCCGCAAACCACTAACTACCCCCCTCCCAATTCTGGATTCAGAGTGGACCAGACTAACAACTGTAACCATGATACTGTATGTGTATTTAAATCACATATTCACACCTTCCCCTGAGACTAGTCACAGACCAATATATTGAGATTATTATCAGCCAATGTCCACTTGGCCATTTAACAGAAGTGTCTATTTTCTTCACTTTGTCAGCTCCAAAGTCTACTCAAAATTTGGCAATACAATTTCTGTTCAAATTTGTGAATTTTGAGTAAATGTTGTGCAAAGTAAATTTCAGCACGTTTGTGTACCAGGGCTGTGAACCTTTTGGAAATGAACTAAATGCCTTGAATTTAAGTATATCAAGGGCATTATCTGAATATTTGAAGTGCACTGTGTTGAATTTCTTTCAATTAAAATTCAGCATGTTCCATTTCCAATCTTTCAAATTCAAATTAAAATCTTTAGAATATTGGAGATTAATTTTAAATTCAAACTCATGAACTGAAAGAGAGAAAATTCTTAAATTCTCAGTTTTCACATTCCACTTGTGCATTTTTTTTTTTCATATGCTAACATTCAATTGCATTATGTATATAGTGATGCTACATTATATAATATTGGTCAACCACTAACTGAAATGTCACTTTTTTCATGATTTTTTTTTCAGTTTTTGTCATGTTAGTAAACAAGCATGGCCTGCACATGTACAGAGTTACACAATACCAAAAAAGAAACTGTCAGGAACAAGAGCAGTACTCCTACCTTGTCAAATAGAGACTTCCATTGCTGAGAGAAGCATTTGTGTAAGACAGAGAAAGAGGTAAAAGAAAGGAGTGAATACAGATATAATTGAGAAAAAGATGAACCAATCTAAAATTCATCTCTCTTCTTTTCTGCTTTTCAACGACATAAATCATACATCTTCACATGGTCACTTACGTCCTCTGGAGCTACAGGAAGGACATCGGTGCTCTCAAGGACCTCAATCTCTTCACCCTCTGCGTGAGCAGCGACCGCTGGGGATGAGTTCACCATAGCCCCTTTGCCCCTCTCAGTCCACCAAATAATGATTATCTCTTCTCATAAAGTTCTGCCATGATGTCTTGTTCAGGTATATTCCGCCACATATATCCACATATATGGTTTTGACAACTCCGAACTTCATGCAGAGCTAAACTGGCACTATTCCAGCTCTGTCATACTAATATCCCATGGCACGTGCGTTTATCCCAAACTAAGTGGACATGTGGAGTTCCTCCTCGCTTCCATATTTCATTACAGGATGTTTTAGACACTGTAAATCCACAATACGTCACACATAAGTTCGCGTTAGATTTTTAAACACGCCTGTCTTTCCCAGTAGCTTCTGGCTTCATCATCAAACAGTCACCTGCAAGAGAAACATCGTTTCTTTCTCAAATCCCCTGATGCTATTTTGTGTTTTGTATTAAATTATCATCATCCAGTGTCGTGCCTGGCGTGATTTTGCTCAAACAGAATACCCGGTATGTCACCAAACAGAATGCGGTAACATGAGAGAAAGCGAAATTATCAGGTTATTTACAACAGCGGCTTGTCGTGTTTATCGTACCAACGTAAAACCACGCAAGACTAAAAATAAAACAGTGTGAAATGCGTAAGTGTTAATTTGTGGTGCGTCATTGTACCTTGCTGTTGTTTCGCATCCACAGCGCGTGCCAACAGCGCCCGAGAGGAGCGACTCCTGCCAGCATCCACAGAGCGCTTTGCCAAAGTTCACTGTGACCGAGAGAAGCGCAGACAGCATGGGGAGGTAAATGAGAGGCACCCGCCTCTATTCACTGATCCTAGTCATGTGGGCGCTTTTACAAGTGCTTATCTCAAGTGATGGGAGGTGAATATGTATGCGTGTGGATGATACATTTCATCATGTTCGTTTGTGTAGTTTCTCTTTTATGTTGTTGCGGTTTTGCCATTGGATTTGTTTTCTGGATCAATAACGTACACCTATTTACAGCGACTAGGGTAATTTAAAACAAACTGAGCAAGAGTCTTGTGGTTCCGAATATAAAAGAACTCACACTCATGGGAAATTTAGTTGAAATTACTAGATTTCGTTCGTGAAAATGTAAAATTTAATAAACTTAGACTATAAATGGCATTTAGTTTTAGCCAAATTTAGCTAAATTAGCTAAATGTCCTGAGATTTTAGTTAATCAAATTTACAGTAGATTAAATTATTTAATTATGCAATATCACGCATTTTCTACAGTTCCAAACTCATTATAAACTCCTGCAGAAAATGTCTAATAGGCCTAACTTGTTAAAATAAATTATATTAAGGTCTGAATATGCAATAGAGACAAAGATGTATCAGTTGTGAAATATGCTGTTGCATGTCTTCATTTATCTTAAAGGGAACCCAGGGTATTAAATATGAAGTTGAAAACATATGAAGACTTAGGCTACTAAAAAACAACAACAACAACAAAAAACACGCACATTGTTTTATACATGTTTTGGAATATGGGTGGCGCCATTATTTCAATGACCTGAAATGGTTGCACAGTGAGATACTAGTGCTACCTGTTGCTATATTTACAGTGACACAACTCGGAAAGTAAAATTCTGATACAATGCAACATTTTGATTGTCATTTTCAGTTGAAGGGCAACAAGAGAAGCGTTGTAACTGTTTTTCTTAGCGAAAAGAAGAGGAGAAAAGACGTCAATGAGACTTTTAGTAGGCCACAGCTACTGAAAGAGCTAACAAATGGCAGAGAGAAGAAACGCTAGATGCCATCCTGACAGAATGTAAACATGCCGGCACTTGTCATGATGCCACAGTCACTGAAGGAGTTTTCAGCATGGATTTCACTCGATATCCGGGGGCATTTACACAAATTATTTAATGAATAACTCACAAGGCATTCACACAGTGTGTCGGCGTTAATGTTTCTCCTTTACTTTGAATGGGTGATGTCATGTATTGACTAACCGAAATGTGGGCCTGTTGCGTTGCTCGATTGGCATTACTTGTGGCAGAAGTTGAAAAATGTTCAACTTTTTAAACGCCAACACAGGCTTCCTTAAAGCGCCAATCAGGTCACCTTTATGGCCTAGCACAGAAGCTAGCTAATTGCGTTCTACAACACCGGAAAAATAATGTGATTGGCTGTTGTCATTATGATGGTCGCGTCAGCAGCAAGCTTCACCACACCCTCCATCAAGCATCGATGCCCTGTGTGAATGCTCCGTTGTAATAGACAAATGTCACTAGTTGCCATCTACTGGTGTAACAAAATAATTTTCAGAATATCCCCACCACTAATACTTATACTAACAATGTAACTGTAACTCCACAAAGACTAGCAGTTATCTGCTCAGCCAGTCAATTTTAAAAAGGTCCTATTATGCTTTGTACACTTTCAATGTCTTTTAGTGCATAATGTTGCTGTTTGTGCATGAAAAAGATCTGCAAAGTTACAAAGCTTAGTCCACTCCAAAAAGAGTTATTCTCTGTATAAGTAAGCACTGTTTCTGAACTGCACAAATGTCTTAATTACCTGTGGCCTTGTGCCTGTCAGCTAAAAGCCTATCAAGGATTATATGACTTTCTATAATTAGCCACTTTTAAAATGCATGTGGAAAAAATACTTCCTCATCCAACACATTTTTTTTTTTAATTAATTAATGTAGTGTTGACAAAGTTAGCATGCTTATTTTTCCCTACGGCAAATCTTGGCATTGGTCCTGAGGATGTATTTCCATGGTAACGTATAGACCTTAGTTATTTATAGCATAAAACACCCACACAAGCATTTTTAGTCATGGGAGTTTCTCTGTACCATTGCCAAGCATATTCCAAAAAGTGACAGCGACAGTGAGAGAGGAGGTTTGAGATTTTTACATTTATTCTGTGAGAAGATGCACTATCAATTATTAGACATCCATAATGTATCATTATTCACACTTGTTTATGTAAATATGATTTATGGTCGTAAGTGAAATTAAATACAAGGAATACCAACAAAGGCTTAAATGTTTATACTATAAAGATTAGGCAAATGAGTCTCAGAGGCCTGATGAGTATAAATAAATAGGATGCTGCACTTAAGTACTGTGGTGAGGATATAGAAATTAATGTAGCTCAATACTGCCTTCTTGTGTATGATTTGTATAAGTGCAACACAAGAGTCAGAAGACACACTCTTCCATTTAAGAATGCATTTGTACATGCCTTATGTAAAGTAATTTACGGAGATATTTTAAATTGCTATTAAGAAAAAAATATAGAAAAGTTATAGTAGTTTTGGCAGTAGGCGGTCAAAGGAAGCACAACTTTTTTTGAATGTGCCATTCAGCTACATTATTTACAGGTGTCCTAAATAATATTTTCCTCATGAAAATCTTTTACACAAAGACATGACTAGAAAAAAAAAATACTTTCTAAAAAATTGCAGTTCTCACACAATGAATGAATCATGTCTGACTGTTAACAAAGTCAAGGCAGGTCAGAAAGTCATTTTTTTCCCATCTATTTTAAATATCAAAATATCAAATTCCCATATAAAATATATAGCCAAACTCACATTTCGGTATAAGTTCAAGATGACTGCCATCTCAGCCAGCATGTAAACTACTTACAGATGTCACAGAGGCCCTAAAAAGTAATAGATTTAAAATGCATTTATTTTAAACTAAGAATAGTTTAAGTCTATTAACATATTTAGTGACATATTGCTTGAAACTTACTGATATAAAAATTGTAATAAACTTTATTTGAAGTACAACCTGTGCACACTGCACATTTCTTAAAGGGGTCATCAGATGCAAAGTTCACTTTTACATGTTGTTTGAACATTAATGTGTGTTGGCAGTGTATGCACAAATCTACTCTATAACGATAAAAATCCATGCAGTGGTTTTTAATTAATCTGTAAAAATAATATCCCCTTTTTCAAATCGAACCATTCTCAAATGCCGCTCCCACGATAGCTGATTGACATGAGCGTCTTACCTCAGACCCGCCTTAAATCAGCAGGAACAGTCCAACCTCCATTGTTTCGATGCCGGAGCAGGGACGTAAGTTAGACAAGAATATCTCATACTGAGTGATTGAAATGTTGTGTTGCTGGATGTGATAATAATGAACATAGTGGTCGTCGTTTACTCTTGACATCTGAGCCGCTGAAGATGCAGTGGATTACGTTTGTTTGTGAATGGAATGCGCCTCCTGATCTACATATATCCGTCTATGTTCACACAAATCATTCATGATCCAGCTTCACTTCCAGCATAAGTGAGTATAAGGTTTTTTTAGGAATCTTTGCGATCGCCTTTCCTAATAATGTGCTAGTTAGCAAGTTTAGCGGCTAAACGCGCCTAAAGTAAACAGGCTTGTCACTCCACAGAGAGAAGAGAGGGGTGGGCGAGCAGAGCTCATTAACATTTAAAGCAACCTCGAACAGAACAGGATGAATTTTGCAGAGCTGATTTTGGCAAGGTAAAAGGGTGTTGTTTTACACTACCACTGAGAATTTTTAACCAAAGTATATTATAGACTTTTCATTAAGACCCTAAAGAATCATATCAACTTAACCTTTAACATTAAGCCTAAAATATGTTTTAACGTCACTATTGATGAAGACCGTATGATCTTTAAATAATATTGGTCTTTAAATGCAAAATATTTAAAGTGCACCTAACGTATACTTGCAGTAGCTCCACTTTAACACAATCAAATACACTTAAGTATATTTTCAGTTGGACTACTTCAGCACTACTTCCACACAATTACAGTACAACTGAAGTACAAAATTAGTTGTTCCAATTTAGCAGACTTCAAACATACCAGTTTAGTGTACTAAACATACAATTGCAGGGTATTTTAAGCGCATATGTATCTGTAGTATACTTTGCATGAACTAAATGTATTTTAAATACATTTTAGTATATTTATTTTTTTACTATAGGGGAGTTCCAAGAAAAATCTACTCAAAATAAAATATTAGCCCACAACATTAAACAAAAAAAAAAAAAAAACACAGTTTAAGAGGAAAAATGCTGTTTATTAATATAGGCTGAAATAATCTCCATACCACATGGAAAGACTTTTTCGGTGCAAGTCCTCAACGATCACATTCTAACAAAAGGATATTTCACCCAAAAATGAACATTTTATCATTTACTCATCTTCATGTTGTTTCAAAATAAATTTCTTTCATCTGTTGAACACAAAAGAAAACATTTTGAAGAATGTACACTCTTAAAAGGTGCTTTAAAAGTTTCTTCAAGCGATGCCACAGAAGAACCATTTTTTGGTTTCACAAAACCATTCAGTCAAAGGTTCTTTAAAGAACCATCTCTTTCTTACCTTTTTATAATCTGAAGAACCTTCTTTCTCAACAAACAACCTTTGGTGAAACAGAAAGGTTCTTCAGATGTTTAAGGTTCTTTATGGAATCATTTAGACAAAAAAGGTTCTTCTATGGGATCGTGAAGCACCTTTATTTTTAAGAGTGTATGTATGTAACTAAACAGTTGAAAGAAAAAAAGAAATATGGAAGTCAATGGCTACCAGCAACTGTTTAGTTCCCATTCTGTGAAATATCTTCTTTTGTATTTAGCAGAAGAAACTCAGATTTGGAACAACTTGAGGGTTAGTAAAACATGACAGGATTTTCATTTTTGTGTTAACTGTCCGTTTTAAGGGTAACAGGAAAAAACATTTAAAAGCCAGCAACACTGTTAAATCTCAGTACAGTCATGTTCTTAATATCTGAACAATAAAGAGAAACAGTTAAATTCCCTTTCACAACCATCATTCATTTAAACACCAGAATTTCAGAGATTTGCATAAACCCACAGTGCTAGGTTGATGATGCTCCTTGGTTGAGAGACACAGAGCATTGGTTATGAACCTTAATCTGCTGATTCAGATCAAAACTTGTACAAAGAAACTTGAAACAGGTGTACGACCCCCCTCCCCACCCTACTAAAAAGATCCTTGTATCTATGTAAGAATAGCATGTCCGGACATACCGTCCCCTCAAACTTGTGCATAGATTCTTAATCCTTTCACAACATCTTGGTTCTGCATCTAGTGTTAAAACCTAGATGGATAATTCACTTGGAGTATTTTCATCCCGCACTCAAAAACTACGAAAATCTGGTAAGAGTTCAAGTTCTATGTTGATCTACAATTCACAGGCCTTTGCATATAGGCCTCTACTGATTTTTTAAAACAAGTAAAGACAAGAGGATGGAATATCAAGCATCTTTTACTGGACCTCGTTGAGAAACATCAGGCAAGGTAAATTCAAACAGTGGTAGGTCCTTCCACAACCTAACCAATAAACAAAACTGTATTTGTACATAAAGCGATAGATACAAACAAACATATTTCAAATGGAAAGTACTCCACTTCAAGAAATATAACGCATAGGTTCACTACAAATCTAATATTTGGTAAATGTGTGTCTGCTACGGATTAAAATTCAAAAAGACATTTTTAAATCCATAATCTTCAGTGCTCAGAGCTGGATTTCTATCAACATCCTTTTTCCTCTTTCATTAATCGATTTGTTAAATTCTCATGATAATCAACATTATAACAGTGGAACTGGAACTCTGGACCCCTAATCTTCCTGAGAAAATATCCAAGTCCATTGTCAGTGTGCAAGACAGTGACAGAATCATGTTGCTTTTACAGAAATGAAAATTTAAAGACATTTCGGCATCAGTTCAACCAACAACAACAATGTAATTCATAAGCAAAATACAATGCAACACTGAAACAATCCCAGAGTTCAGCAAGTAGCATACGTCTTCATTTGAAAAGGTTTTTTTTTTTTCTTTTTAAACATTTACTTGATGGAAGATGTAGTAGTAAAAAGTTCTTGCATTCTTGTAATCAATTTCTTTTTTTTATGTTTTTGCTAATTCAGACAATTCAACCATTTGTAAACGGCAGGTAGATTTGAAAAGAAAAAGAATTTCACAGAATGAAAGAGAGGCACCTTTTGAAATGAGTCAGAATGTCACTAACTACCATCTGGTTATCTTTACTGTTCAACCATGAATGTAACTGCTTCTCTACCAACTTTCTCACTATGGCCAAAATTCAGTTTTTATCTTCTATTTTTTTGTTTTTTTTTACATTTTTATTATTTTTTTTTTCTTTTTTAAAATAATGCAATTGAAATGATGCAACACTCTCTGAAATGATAACTCCTGTGGGAATTACTCCACAATAAAAGCCACTATGAGGATACAATTTTACAGGTTTTAAACATTTTAAGATGAAATAAAATCCATAAAGTCCTTGAGTAAACATTAACACATGAATTGTCATCATCTCCCCTGCAGTTTTCAGTTTTTTTAGTATAGCTGAGCAAGGGAAAAAAGACACTCAGTGCAACGCTAGATAGTAACCATGTTGGAACAATTTGAAAACACGCACATAAAAATAACATAGACAGTACAACATACTAAATGGATCATAATTGCAGACAGTCGCTCCGTGACGAGAAGCAGTGATTAAAGAGCGCACATACAGAACCATTCAAACACATTCAAACTTCTTTTTATAAACATCGCAATTTTTATCTTTCTCATGAAGAATGTTAAACTTTGTGAGCATGTTATCAAATACCTTGAAAGTGTCAGACCGAAACAAAACTTTAAGAAAAATAAGTTCACATTTTACAATTGGCGCACTTTAATTCAAGTATCGGTGAAGATATTTCTTTTGATATGTTTATGATTTTTCATTCTTTGCCTAGAGAAACATAATTATGGGTTTCAACATAATGATTGAAGGTATACACAAATACTGCATGTATGTCCTGTGTCATTTAATTTTACACATGCTACTCCAGTAAGACTGTTTGGTTCATATCTATCATTGATCACTTTTTTTTTTCCTTTAGGCAAATTCTCTCAGGTCTATTGCTTATTTCAAATTATATTTTACCCAGTAGTTTCAAAAGGGAAGGATTCAGAGGTCTAATAGCATTCTAATACACAATGAGCATGATAATATACAGGATAATGTTTAGCTGTAGTCTACCTATGCTGGTGTCACCAGAGACTTCCTGTGATGTTTGACTGTTTGGAATTACAGCCACATTGTGGTTCGCTGTCAGTCAGCTGCGACTGAGTTCGGAACAAGGCAGTTACATACACAGGCAACAGTGATCCCCCCACCCCCACCCAGAAACAGAAAAAAAATAAGTCAATGAAAAAACTTTAGTATCTTAAGACACATCCGTCGAAATGTCTTTTCCCAAAATAAAAAAAAAAAAAAAAAAAAAAGGTTTATACAGCATTAAGGCCCTAAACGAACTGAGACTGAGATGGAAATGTACAGTTCAGGGCCTCATTTTTACAAACAAACAATTAATACAGCATACACAAAAGGCACTCCAGCTTGCTGTCAACCTTCAGAACGTGACCAGCAAACAGGAGATAATATCAGCAAGAAGTGCATTTTTAAACGTTATAGATCTTTTTTTTCCTTCATTGTTTACGTGTTTTTGTCAAACTTTTATAAAAAAGATATTAAAATGCTATTACATTTTTGGTATTCAAAAAAAGTACCAGGGATTACTCATTTATCTATATGCTATTAGCACACAATAATCCCCAATGCTGTTAAAGTTCTTGCTTGTTATAAAGGATTCTTCCAATGACAGCAACGAGATTATCACAAATAATCAGCATGAGGTGACAAATATATTTGACGAATATCCTCAACCCTTTAAACCCAATCCCACCTCAAACACACAAGAATCATCAAAGTGCCTCCGAACAGAAGTGCTCTACAACAAAACGACACACATTGGAATTTAAGATGTGAAGTCAGAGATGCCACAGTGTACTGTACATATATCTATATATGTATATATTGGCACATGAGACCATAAGGGGAATTCGACAACCAGCAGCAGAGAGGTAAGATACACAGGTCCCATTTACTGTATAAATGAACTGATGGCTCTGCAGCAGTCCCTGTTCAAAAGGATTGAGAAGACCCAAACTAGCCACCCTCCTAAATTTATTGCCCCACTGATAAATATCCTCTTGCATTTCTTAATCTTAATGTACGCTTTGTAAGCTTCATACACCTTATTTAATGTGTAAAACCGCTTACAAATGATAAATCTTCAAAACGATCAACTTTCCATAAACATAAATTTAGTTCATCTTGTCGTGCCCTGAGATTGTATTGAAATGAGATTTATCAAATTCAGCAGAATTAACACACAGACCTCCAAAAATTGTAATTGGCTTAATGTCAGAAAACATTCTAAGTTTACAAGGATGACAATGGCCTTGAGCATGTAAGAAAGTATTACGGGAGGACTGTGAGATATTTCCAACTTCCTTTCAAAGCCACAGATTGGCACAGGGCGGACATTACGTGCCCCTCTTCTCTAACTTTGCATAGTGACAGCATGCCGTGTGCTGTAGTTAAAGAGCCAGTGGCAGAAAGAGTCTGTCCACAGAAACACTGCTCGGACAGGGCTTTTCAAGTACGGGCGGCTTGTCTCGATAACAGGGTTGGCTTCACCGAGGCCACACAAGAGTAAGAGGATGTTAGCAGCTGAGTTAGAGGTGGGACACCCAGGGTGAGGTCACACGCACACACACATGCACATCAACAAAAGAGGCCCTAATCTAAATGACCTAAGAACACTGTTAACAACAGAAACGAAACAAATATGGCCCACACTATCGATCTTCGTTGCATTCGTTACACAGGACAGGTATACAGAGGCACCTCTTTTAAAGTGTATCTGCATATGAGCACTGCAGGCAGTTAAAGACCAACAGAATGTGAAAAAAAACACTGGTGATTCCATTCAGTCTTAAACTCCAGCGGAAAACATCATACAAGACCACGCGAGCGAGGGAGTAGGTAAGGACGCTTGAGAGGTGTGATGTTATCCAGAGAAGGAACGGGGGGGACATTCGAAGATCCGTACCGAAGTTAATACAACAAGGACGAAAATGATAAATGATGACGCCAACGTCCATATCATGACGTCACTGCTGTCCCTGTCTTGCATTCCATTGTAATAGGTGCACGGAGAGATTTGCGATCAGTTTCCACATTGAGGCACTAACACACCACACATCCTCCTTTTCAATCCAATCTAATCGAGGTGCCTCCTCCAGACAGATAAAGACATTTGACTATTTCATTTGAGTAACAATGACATTCACTTTGATAGAGAGGGGGAAAAAAGTACAGACACAAAAAACATACATTGCAAGTTTTGTATGATTGTAGAGTTTGTTCTTCCCTTCATTCTGATTTTTTTTTTTTCTGCACTCAAGTTTCTGGACCAGAGATGGACGAAAAAACAAATAAGCTTTTTTGAATACCAATAAGGTACAAACAAAGCAAAAAACAAAAAGTTAAAAGTTGCCATAAGAAGTTTTTTTTTTTTTCCTTTTTTTCTTTTTTTACTATACGCTCCGTTATCTGATTTATTGGCTTCACAGAAGGAGCATAACTCTTGTAATAAGTGCTATGATAATACCCCTTTAAGAAGAGACGTTGAAAACGTAGATGTCTTTTATGTTTGTACCAAATGTAAGGGTCTCTTATTCTGTACTGCATTAAGAGGAACCCACTGTATTTGGTATTGTGCCTGACTCCCACGCCATGTGTCTTCGATCTGGATTCCGTATCTGTTTGGTGAAGAAGTGGCTGGGAGACTGTGTGATCCCACACATGCCGAATTAAAAACTGCATGGAGTGACGTCAAACACAATTAACAGTTCCTCCTTTCCACGCAAATACCGAACAGCCAGCAAGCCAGACAGACAAAGGCAAGTTGGGAAAATGAGTCCAAAGGTTAAATTCTTCAAAAATCTTCAGAAAAAAAAAGGAGTCTTAAGTTTCAATAAGCTTCAGTGTGGACGGAAGAAAGGGTCTCTGGCTTCTATTGCACAATGCATCAGAATGAGTTTCTTGTCTTGGTTGTATCTCAATAAAAATGGCCGATCGATACATCACATAGTAACTGAATAAGTTCTGATTGATTCAGCACTGAAGTCCATTAGGTATAATTAAAAAGCCTCCACTGAGTTTTTAACAGTGGTTATGTACTCGCACACAGATGCTTGGTCAAGTTCCAGCAGACACACTGACATTCATTCATCTACATCAAAGCTTAACATTCAGCTTATTTTTTTTAACCATACACATTTAAAAAAAAAAAAAAAAAACTGGCGTGAGTAAATAGAAATCATAGAGCAGTGCAGCTCCCTTTTGTAAAACTAAAAGAACTAAAGAAAAAAAGATCATTGGTGATTAGTCATGCTGACAGGCCACTGCTAGGAGTGTTCTTCTCATTTGCTCTGGCCTATTCGCTGGCTCAGAAACAGAACTGTGCAAGATACAAAGTTTTTTTTTTTTTGTTTGTTTTGTTTTTTTTTTGTTGTTGGTTTCATAAAATAAAAGTTTTTAAGGAGGACCTGGAGAGAGAGCACTTACGGCTAATATAAGTTCTGAAGAAACTACGCAAAGTTTAAAACCAAAAAAAAAAGTACCAGGATCATTCCAATCATCAGAACAGTGTCGTTATAGGGAAAGGTGTCATGAGGTGTCATGAGGTCTCACTGTGCCTGGGTCGCTTTCAGATGGCTGCCTCGTTGATGGCTTCTCCTGAACAACACTTTTGAGCAAAAACAACCTTTGGAAATAAAAAAAGCATCAAAAGGCTTCTGCTTCTATTGATTCTTGCTTCTCAAGGACTTGAACACTAAGAACAAGATCCACGAACACAACAAAGAGTCTGACATAAAAAACCAGAGGACAAATAAACAGCAGTGGGAGGTTTGCAGCTTAGTTTCACCCTAAACCTCCATTACAGCTCCACAAAAAGTGATTATCGCCACATTGATTTGCTTGGGTTTTGATCCATTAGGTCTTTTGACTTTGTTGGTTTATGATGTCCGATACATCCTACATGCTCTCTCCGCTCAGCAGGTCTCCCGGGAGCAGAGTGTTAATTGGGATGGGGCTGCCGATTACCCTGGCGTCGTCTCCATTTGGGGGAGCCCACAAACTGGAATACTGCGGCACACCGCCCCACAGCAGGTCACCTCCGTTTCCACTGCTGCTGTTCCCGGTACTGCAGACTGTCTTGGCACCTCCACCACCCCCGCTCCAGAGGCCTGTGGGGTGGCTGGCAGCAGGGTTGCCCAGCCGAGGTTGATTGGAGCCTGGTGCTGGGCTGGCCTGCCAGCTGGTGGTGGGGGTGAGGGACTGGCCCTGTGCAAAGAAGCGGTTCACATCGTCTTCACCGGCAAACTCTGCCAGGATGGTAGTGTTACCCAGCACACACCTTGAGGGGTAGACAGTTGGAAGGGATTCAAGTATTAAAAAGCTTTCTTTGAAGAATAACACTTGCAATCAGCTTGAAGACAGAAAGACAATGTAACGCACATTTACCTAGAGGGTTTTTTAAAAATACAGGACTTAAATTTAGAAACAACACATGGCTAACACTTTAAGTAGTAAGTAAATGCTGTTCTCGAACATTCTCTCAGGCCCTGTCCCAAATGGCACTCTTCATGTGCACTTGCAGTCTCGCATTTAGGACAGGGTGTCAGAGAAGTATACTGTAGAAGAGCTTGTAGTCTTACATGTGCAAGGATTTTTGGGCTTTGGCAGCTTCCTCCTTAGAGCTGTAACGTACAACAGCATTGCCCTGTGTCAGGTTCAGATGGAAGGTAATGAGAGGGCCGTGCTGCATGCACAGAGTCCGCAGGGTGGAGCCGTCAATCTGATGCACACACATAGATAAATTATTAAATTAATTCTTATTCATATTCAAGTGCTAACGGGCTGTTTAGAGCGAATGTGTTCTTGCATTAAAGGAGAAGACCACTTCCAAACAAAAATTTACAGATCATGTACTCACCCCCTTGTCATCCAAGATGTTCATGTCTTCCTTTCTTCAGTTGTAAAGAAATTCTGTTTTTTGAGGAAAACATTTCAGGATTATAATGGACTTCTATGGTGCCCCAAGTTTGAACTTCCAAAATGTAGTTTAAATGTGGCTTCAAATGATCCCAAATGTGGTTGTAAACGATCCCAGCCGAGGAAGAAGTGTCTTATCTAGCGAAACGATTGGTTATTTTCATAAAAATTATACAATTTCTATACTTCTTAATGTCAAACGTTCGTGTTGTCTTGCTCTGCCTGAAATCTTTTTTCCCGGTTCATGACAGTTAGGGTATATCGAAAAACTCCGATCTCATGTTCTTCCTCAACTTCAAAATCGCCCTATATCGCTGTTTTACCTTTTTTGTTAAGGGTGTTTGATCTTCTTTGCATGTTCACTTTGTCGGTACATCTGCAGCGATGTAGGATGAGTTTTAAATGATTTTTGAAAATAAGGGAGAAGTTTTTCGACGTACCCTAACTGTCTTGAACCAGAATACACAGAGTTCAGACAGAGCAAGACAAGACGTGCATTTGAGATGAAAAAGTTTTTAAATTATTTTAAAAATCGTTTCACTAGATAAGACCCTTCTTCCTCGACTGGGATCATTTAAGACCGCATTTGGGATCGTATGAAGCCGCATTTAAACTGCATTTTGGAAGTTCAAACTCAGGGCACCATAGCAGTCCATTATATGGAGAAAATTCCTCAAAAAACTATTTCTTTATGACTGAAGAAAGAAAGACATGAACATCTTGGATGACAAGGGGGTGAGTAAATTACCTGTAAATTTTTTTTCTGGAAGTGGATTTCTTTAAAAACATATGGAATAAAGTAAAAAAGAAATGCAGGGAATGCAAGGGTTCAGAAATTCACTTTTTTTATGAAGCAAAAACAAACACAAAGACTGGAATACACTACACTACTTTTAAAATCTGAACAGATTTTAAACACCACAGGCATCATAGGCTTTCCAACAGAGTAAACGATTTAAGAAGAAAAAACTGGCATCATACACTAAACATCTGAGGATCACACACTACCAGACTTTACAAGCACAATGAACACTTTGAAATCTGTGCCTCGTTGCTAGGAGGTGAATGACAAATGAAAACAATATGTGTTCTAAAATGTGCTCAGAACATGTTTGATATCCTCTGACTGGATAGATTTTGAAGTGTGGAGTCTAATAGCCCTGTATAGCTAAGAACCTCTTATTTTAATGTTGAAAAACGATACATAGATACCACTGCAAACACATGATCAGAATATGCCTGCCTAAGGCTATTTTTGACTGGGCCAGTGTTATGAAATTGATATTGTTGAGGTGCACTGTGTGTCTAAACTTCTACTATACTCATGTGAGAGATGTTGGACAAACAGCAAGACATATTGCAGCAATAAAAAAATGTTTTTAAATGTTTAAAATCTTTACGTTAAAGGATAATTAAATAGCACTTAAAAAAAAAAACATTTAAACCTAAAATAATGAATAATGCTACATAAACACTTTTGTTATATAAAAAGTAACATACAGTCCTGTACGCTCATGCGATATCAATCTGAATAAATTATAATAATTTTATAAAGTATATAATTTTTTATAAAGTTTTAAACAATTTTATAAATTGTTTGCTCTATGCACCTGAGGAGTGAGGTTTCTCAGCACCAGCCAGCTGCTTCCTCTGTTGGGACTGTCAGTGCTCCAAGTTCCCCCTTCTATACCAAAAGGAAAAGAGAGACAAGTCTGGAAAAACATGTTTGCAGCTGACCATATTTTCGACTACATTCTTGACTTCTGCCCATTTGCAACTCTAAACACACAGCTTGAGATAGACAGAGGAATCTGACTGGTCGGCCGATCTACAGCAGAACCCTTACAAGTGGTTTTGCTGCTTTGTACCACACAGGTGTACTGAGGATTTACCTGAAGAGTAAGAGTTGGTCCAGCCCTGGCTGAGGCCAAGAGAGTTTCCTCCCCAGGTGGAGGAGGGCTTGGTGTTGGTCAGGCCTGGAGGGGGGCGTGAGGGAGCACTGGAGTTGCGTGTCCCTGGGGAAACCTTCCATAACTCATGAGACAAAGAGGCCTGTGTGTGGGAGATGGGTCCAGGGGACCAGGTAGACTTCATTTCCAAGAGTTTACCTGCTGAAAGGGAGGAGAGGAAGAAAGTGAGGGATAAATGATAACAGCAGTAGGTACATTCACTGGCCATCTTCGCCTCTAAGGGTTGGTTAAAACGATATTGTTTCTGGTTGGGGATATGCAAACAGCCACAGCAGGGTAGAGAAAGTCCATTCAAATACCCATTTATTTAAAATAAATGCTTTTCTTTTAATTTTCTATTCATCAAAGAATGCTGAAAAATATTATCACAGATTTCACAAACATACTAAGCAGTACAACTATAATTTTATTACTGAAAATTATATATTGAGCGCCAAAACAGCATATTAGATAAATGAGACACTGAAGACTGGGGTAATGTTTGCCCGAAATTTCAGCTTTGCTGATGTGTGTGTTTAGTTTATTGTTTCTGACAATGAACAACATTTAAAACAGGAAAAAGTATAACAGAACAAGGGAGAATTTGGGTTTTAGGAGAACACACGCTTGGTAAGGGACCTGTCCAGGATGGGGGCCAAATAAGGGTAAGTAGGTCTAGTGTGGGGCAGGACCGTTTAGGATTTAGGGCTGTACCTGGATTGTTAGTATCCCTCTCGTTCTGAAAGGACAGACTGAACGAGTTACAGGCACTGACTGACCACTCACTCGAGGAAGACAGAGTCCCATTCTGAGATGGGGATGAAGCTATTATGGGCATTTGTCCCAAGTGGACAGCAAAAGGGGTAGGGAGAAAATGTGAAATACATTTACTGTGTAATAATCCTTAATATAGTAACTTCTGTTATAGCTTTAGTTAAAAAAGCAAGAGAGTTCAATGTTCAATTACCAGTAAATATTTCAACAAAATTTTAAGTAACACGCTCTGTTGATCTGTTATAACTTTGTAATATGCCATTAATCATCCCTCACCTCCAGTCCTGTCCCGTAACAGGTAGCGATTCACATCCTGTATGTTAGTGTTAATGGTGGGGCCACTTGGAACACTTCCTGGGGTCATGTTGGGGTCATTCTCGGGGTCAATGTTCTGCAAACCTTTCCATGGCACCCCAGGGCAGAATTCTGAGAGAAAGCAAGAACCATCTTGGTTTTAAAGCTGTGTACTGATGATAATTGAAACATTCTATAACGATTTACATAAGACATGACATTTACATGACTGTAATCGAAACGAACAAGGCTCTGAGGTTTAGCACGCATGCGATTCGCACATTAGCTGCAAAGTTTAACTATCAAAGCGTGAAAGTATATTGTTTGAACTTTGAAAGTATATAATTTTGACAATGCTCTTATTTTTTTTTTTAAATCACAGTTTCCACAAATATATTAAGCACAACTGGACAACTAAATGCGGCTTCAAACGATCCCAAATGCGGTTGTAAATGAGCCCAGCCGAGGAAGAAGGGACTTATCTAGTGAAACGTTCAGGTATTTTCATTTAAAAAAAATACAATTTAAATACTTTTTAATTACCAAACACTCGTCTTGTCTAGTTCTCCCTGAACTCTATATATTTTGGCACAAGAGAGTTAGGGTATGTCGAAAAACTCCAATCGTATTTTCTCCCTCAACTTCAAAAATGATTTTAAAATCATCCCACATCGCTGCAGAAGTACCGACACAGTTTTTGCAAAGTGAACATGCACAGAAGATCAAACACCCTTAACAAAAAAGGTAAAACAGCGATATAGGACGAATTTGAAATTGAAGGAGAACATGAGATGGGTGTTTTTCGACATACCCTAACTGTCATGAACTGGAAAAAAAACTGTCCAGACAGAGTAAGACAAGATGAGCATTTGACATTAAAAAGTATATAAATTGTATTTTTTTAATGAAAATAACTGATCGTTTCGCTAGATAAGACCTTTCTTGGCTGGGATCGTTTACAACCGCATTTGGTATTGTTTGAAGCTGCATTTAAACTGCATTTTGGAAGTTCAAAATCGGGGCACCATATCAGTCCATTATATGGAGAAAAATGCTGAAATGTTTTCCTCAAAAAAACATACTTTCGCACACATAGAGAGCCGCATTTCAAATAGCACACAAATGCAGAAAAAACAGTTATCTTGCGTATCTCCTTGTGCTTGAACATACACATAAACACAAAATTATCTGGAAATACCCATCTCATTACAGAGTCTCGTAAACACAGCCTGTCGCACAGTCTGTTTATGTTAATCAAATAACAAAACAACTTTAACAAAGATGAATCAATAATTAACTTACAGTGAACACTATGCAGTGTTATTTTATACTGAATGATTATAATATTTCTGTACCTGAAAACTACTGTGAATTTGTTTACTATCGCGGTTATTTCTAGGGTTGGGTATTGAAAATAGATTCCGATTCCAGAATCGGACACTTCTTGTGAAATTACAATTTCGATTCTGCCTATTGATTCCTGTATGCGGTTCTTTTTTTTTTTTCCATCTGTGAGGACCCGACTTAGCGATCTGCCAGGATCTTGCTTGCTGATCTAAGCGCATAGCACTCTAAAGTATGGCTACACTTGCGATCAGAAGTCGAAAAAGCAAAGTAGCCTATAATATTGTGATAAGCTAAACATGTTGCAATAGATGTGACACCACCAATATGACAAAGCATTTTAATTTAACAGATCGTTAAAGATCACACACACGATTCACATACCAACGTGATTCTGTTCCTAAATTACAATGATTCATCTGTTTGATTCCTCAAACTTTCTTCCGTGCATTGTACAACCAGTGTGATTCTAAACTGTGTTCGTGCTGCCGCTGACCCAAAGACAGCCACTGTCATGTATATGAATGAAAGAGTTTCACAGTCTTTTCAACCACACAGTTCATAATTTCTGTGTTACAAACATTCAGATAATCACAGAAGTACTGGGATAAAAGTTCATAGTCTGGATATAAACTCTGATATGTATGGTAGAGATCAAAATAGAGTAAATCATCCTTTTAAAAAAGTTAATTTGACATTCCAAACAATGTTAAAGATTTATTGACTACGTTGTTATGCCAGTAGATGGCAAACGGGGGCTGTTAATAATGTATTTGTCTTTGATCATTTATTCAAAAACACTGATTCATCCAGTAATGAACCAAGTAAATCTTGAATAAATCACTGAATCATTTACTTATAAATTAGGCCTACATGTGATTTTGTTTAGTTGTCTAATGTTTTTTTTCTTCAGAATCGTAAGAGAACCAAACTTCCAACAACAACAACCCAATTTATCCAGAATCACACAGCTCTATTTTGCAAAAGCTCTTAAGTGAAACTTGTTTTTATGTAGCCTGTTGATTTTTGTTCATGGTATTCAGCTGCAACTAAATGTTTATCAAAAAAAAAAACCACGATATACATAAATACAACATAAATATGCTTGATATCATCTTTTATTCACATTGGAATCAAAACTGGGAATCGAAAAAGAATCAGAATCGATAAGCAGAATTGATTATATTGATTAAGCGGAATTGATAATATTCTAACGATACCCGACCCTAGTTATTTCTGACACTTTATAAGTATTTAAAGCTCCTAATTTAATAAATCAGGCTGTGAGGAATCAGGCTATAAGGAATGATTACTTCAAAATGCATGTCTGAGGGACTTTATTTTATTGCTTGTGTGCCAGTGATTATCCCATTGGAAGCCAAAGCTGGCATGTGTGCCACAGGTTGCTTATATTTGGTCTACAATCACTATGACCAACAGCAATATGCATACTTTTAATTATAATATGCCACTAAAGCTTACCTGGAGGCCAGCTGATATTGGAGTTACTAGAGATTTTCTCATTGGGAGTTTTGCCCTGTGTCCAGCTCTCTGGAGTCACCAAGGTGCTGGTGGGGGATTCAGAGCTTGACATCAGATTGTATGGGCTGAAGGAATCTTCCATGTTGCTCTTTCCAGGCACATGGGACTGAGCAGAAGACATTGAACCTAAAACAAAAAAAAAAATAGTCGTTTTAATTTGTATATTCACAGGAGGTTTTACTCAAAAACATCATATAATACAATATTTAAGAGACTAAGCAACTCAAACTCAGATATATATTTTGATGGCCAATATATGAACTGCTACTTTGCCTCTCCAAAAAAAACAACCATCTTCAAAGATACAATCTGAATAATAAAATTTAAGATTACAGGCTTGAGCTTTTGTCCTCAGCTGAACTCACTCCAGTAAACTGCTGCGGTTTGGCTGGATTTACTGTTCAGGCAAGGTTTACTGAAAACAAATGCCAAGGAAGGGTAATATTTTAAAAGGCCCCGCTGACTCAGAGCAAAAATAACTCTGGAATGTCTGCAAGCACTTAACTTGAGAGGGAGTTTTGTCTGTCCTTTTGAAATACACAAATCTCAGGGACAGAATTTGTGACTCAGTGTCTGGAGTTTGATGTCTGATTAAAGATATTGCTTTGTTTTCATTGAGTGGAATGTTGTTTGTGGAAGCAGAAGTCTTTTCAAGGATGTTAGATCTAGAGGCTATCACATGACTGTCTTGACATTCTAGATTAAATCAAGTCTATAATATGTTTGGAGCAATGAATAAATTAATACCGTGCTTATTGAGGTTTGCCTCCAAGTGCTGAGCATTAGCTGTCAGGGAATCTATGGAATTTGAATGAGTCCACTGTGAGAGCCGGGATTGAGGCTGAGGGGGGTCTTTGAGAGATAGACTTCCCACCTCCATACAGTTTACATTCATGTTCGGGTTCAAACCAGCTACAGGAGGGGGCGACAAAGAGACAGGGAGATTAGTGTACATTCACACACACAAACATAAGGACAAAAAAAAAAAAACCAAACAAACATAAAAACAAAGGTCAAGACCAAAATAACTAAAAAACTATACCTGGTCAATCAATGAATCAAAAAAAAAAAAAATCTATTTATTACACAGTACTGTTACAAAATATTATTATTACACATTATTCACTTATATCCATATTTGCAAAGAAAAGCCCCAATAAATCCCAAATGAAGATAATTCAAAGGCATTACATTGTTAAGGCAAAGCAATTGTACAAATAACAATTAACAACATATACTTACTATAGAGTTAGGGTTTGTCTTAGTGTTATTTGCTTGTAATCCTGCATAATTTACTGGTATTACTACAGTAAGTATATGGAACATGCATAACAGAAATTGTAAAATAAAGTGAAAAGTACACACACACACACACACACACACACACACAGCAATCATAAGCATGCAGGTATATGTGCACATGAGGCTTGTTCTCTTACAGAGTGTATAAGGGCTGAAGGAGTTTGGAGAAGACTGCTGCTCTTTGGTCTGCAGGTCTGAGACGGAGAGGCCTGAAGTCTGAGGGTGACCCGTGAAAGTGTCCAGGCTTGCCTTTCCAAGGTTTGGGTGCAGGCCAGTATGAGAGGAAGGTGGAGGCTGCTGCTGTTTCATAAGCAGAGCCTGGGCCAGCTGACGCTGGTGCTGCTGGATCTGCTGCTGCATGTTTGTGATTGTACGTGCAACCTGTGCGAGAGAACGACAGTGATAATCATTTTCATTATATATGGAACATTATTTGTCATAGTCATCAAAAAATAGCTATCAACTAATATTTCATAACTGGAATTACTGTAACTGTATAAATATCAGAGCCAGTAAAATTACAGTGTATGTGTGTCATACTTGCTGCTCTTGTTGTTTGATGGGACCAGAGACATTACGCTGAGCCTGCATCATTTGCTGCTGAATCTGCAAACGCTGATACGCCTGATAGAAAGAGAAAAAGACACAAGGTGAAAAAGGAGAAACATACAGAAAAATCTAAAGAAATAATGATAGAAAGGCGACGGGATCATTATTAAGACAGAAAGCACTAGCATCGCACTCATTGCAGACAGGCCAGTGGGTAGATGACAATCATTGGTATTCATGTGAAAACAGCAGAGCAGGAGAGTGAACTGTGTAACTCACCACCTGCAGTTGTTGTAGTTGGTACAGCAGGGTCATTTGTTGAGGATTTATTGGTGAGGTTAAAAGTGCAGGATTCAGTCCAATGTTTTTTGCCGCAAACTGTAAGAGCTGTGCTTGAACCTACAGAAAAAGGAAAAAAAAAAAAAAAAAAAAAAAAAACATGCTTGTGATAATCCATGTTATCCAACAAGATCTGAAAGTGTTCCAAAGAGAATATTACATGTTTTAGTGGAACCAAGCACATCTGACTTTTTGGTGAATATCACAAAATTGCTTTTATTAATGACATATAAAATTTTAAATATATCAGATTGTTTGGTTACCTATATGCTTCAAAATATCTTCTTTTACATTCAATAGCAAAAAGAAACTTATATAGCATTTATAACAAGTTGAGGGTGAGTAAATAACAAATAAATAAACGCATAACAAAATAAAGTGTCTTTAATAAAATACAAAATAAAACCGTGTGTGATGTCATTGGCAGGCGACACAATGACAGTTCACTACACGACTTAAATTCTTATTTCTCTGGATTTTAAACATTCTTGGAAACATTTGGGAGTAATGTAAGTATACAAGTCAACAAAATATATAACGATATTCTAGTGGTTTTTGGATATTTTAATAAAAAAAATTATATAAAAAATAATATGTGCAGTTTGTACCTGAGGGGTGAGAAGCTGAGGCACTTGAGCACGTAGACTAGGCTGGGCGGAGCTAAGAGGTGGCACTGGTGGCTGAGGGGGAGGGGCTTGCTGCTGCATGACCCGAGTTTGTGCTGCTCCGTTAGTGCCGAACATTCCATTCTGCATCTAGAAAACAAAGAGAGTGGGAGTGGGGATCAATACAAATAAAATGCATGTATATACTCTAAATGGCTGGATGCACTAAACAGGAAAAATATTCCAGATCAATTTCAGCACAAATTTAACAAAATCTCTATTACAATGCAGTCTCTTAAAAAAATAATGTGCTTTTAACATTGATCTGAAAACAATGTCAAATTCTTTTGCCACTTTAAGATTAAAATAAACAACTAAAATAAATAAACAAACATTAATTTCACATACAGTAAATAAAACATAACCAGAAGAGTCAGTCACGTTTCAGTGTTTATATGTCTTTAATTATAATTAACAAATAACTTTATTTTACCACTCCAGCATTAGTGTCTTTTTAACAACTTTTCAAAACAAATAAGTAAAAATTATGCAAACTTTACTCAAAAAGGTAGGGTAATACACCAGACAATGCAGCTTTATAACTTCATCTAAATTTAAAATTCTTATGTGCTTATGCCCTTTGCAGATATTTCACAACACTCACCTGTCTGTTGTTCAAGTTTTGCATGGAAAGGCCAGAGGAGACCCCACCCAATCCGTGGCTAGGGAGGCTGCTATTGGCCAGTGGGAGCTTGAGGCCAGGAGAAGGCATAAACGGTGAGGTTGAAGCATCATCTGACAGCCTACCATCCTGAGAAAACAGAAAATACGTTGCAAAAACCAGCTGTAAAATTTACCTAGATCTGAGTTCTCTCTACGCCAGTTCAGAAAATTTCCCTTTTCCAAAAAAGAATTTGAGAAAAAGCTATACCTTGTCCAGGAAGGGGGCACGATCCAGTGAGGGGTCTTTGGAGAGGTTTGTGGGTCGGCACACTATGGGCTTATTCATTCCATTACTGTAGTCTGACATGCCCATCCCCCGTTTGTCCAGTTCATTTTTCTTCTCCAACAAAGCGCCTAAGGAAAGGCAAGTACATAATCAGTGTTCCAGGCCAAGATCATATGACTCACTGCATGTCTGTCTGCAGTTATGGGTTAACTTCATACTGTACTACGTACTCATGGCCTGATCCAGATTCATATTGTTGCTCTTCAGGGCTTCTTCTGCAGGATCCTTCTGCACCAGGTAAAAGAAAAATATTTGTTATGCTAAAAAATAATTATTTTACACATCTTATAATAATTTAAGCAAGCAGTTTTCTCAGAGTAAATTTTTGTGGTTTTGACATACTGGAAAACCCATATCTGTAAGTTGCTTGATAAGTCTGGTCATAATCCAAACATCATCCTGCTTGTTGGAGACCTTGCCCTGTAATGAACAAACAATAGCAATAATATGTATGTTAAATACATACAGATTAGTAGTTCTGAACAAAAAAGAATTCTACAGGAAATCACACAATAAGGATGAGACATTAAAAGACAGAGCACTCTTTGGCTTCAAATGGCCTACCCTTTGTGGGCCCTTCTTGGATTGACCCCAGGAGTTACAAGAGGAGTCTTGGGATGTAGGACTGTTCCACATGTCACCATCATCAGCATCCCACTGGCCAGTGTTCATGCCAATCTCCTCCCCTCCTGATCCCCAGCCATCTTGCATAGATTTGGGACCTGGCAAAACACGAATGTAAAAGACTGCTCATAATCAGGGCCATAACCACTACATACATTTTAATCTATGATCAGATTAGTGGATGACCAACTAAATTATTGACTAAATTATTAAATTTGGTCTGCTCAAAACCAAATATTTTGTTATACACTGTTCATTAAGTATGAAAAACCTGGGTTCCCAAATACTGCCCCTTTCTGTCACTGGTTGGATAAACAGATAGCTCTGCCCCAAACCCATGCCAGTGGTTGAGAGATTGCAAGAGAGTCATTTATATTTTATAATACGAATAACAAAGAAGTTATCTCAGTGTGTAAAATGGCATACATAAAGTACTTAGCAGAAAAAAAAATACTAACTTCACATTTAAAGTGAGGTAATATGAACAATACTGGATTTATTCAACCACCAGAGGTCAGTGTAGTTTAAGGTTATCTTTAAATGGCAACAAAAAAAGAATACAAATAACAAATCTGAATTCAGCACATTTACGTATCAGCAATGTCTTAGTTTCCAAACTTCTATCATAGCGAGTGCTTTAATATGAAAAGATTTCTTTCATTTCATTACCTTCCTGACAGGAGCCTGATCCAGCAGGTGCATTTCCTCTGCCGTAAGGTCCACTGGAGTCATGGCCACCTTCACCCCATCCCCCACAGCCCCTAGAGGGCTGGCCCCAAGCTGAAGTTCCATTGTCCACAGAAGGGTTGGAATTGGCTGACTCACCCCATGAAGAGGATTCTGTGTTTGGCTGTACATTAGGGAGGTCTCCCCAGCCTGATAGAGAATAAAACATCAGTACAGTGACTTATGATACAGTAATTTAAAAACAGAAAATAAAATTGGGTTTTTATGTTAAAATAATCATTGGATCGATTATTAAAATAATTGTCTTACTTGTTTTGTATAATACAAAACAGAGCAAGTGCACTACATCAAATAAAGAGATTACATTTATTACTAGCTGAAAACTTGTAAAACAAACAGACACTTTGAAACATAGTCAGACTTTAAATATCAATATCCTAAATTAGCCACCGGTGTTGGCAAAGACTGAAACAAAACAAAACAAAAAAAATCTTGAGGATGATAACAGGGCTAGAACGCAGAAGGCATTTAATTCTTGGCTCAAACCTGAACCAGCTGGCAGCACAACACACTCTTAGGCATCTTAACTGGTGGATGTTTTTTTTTTTTTTTTTGACAGTGGACAACATAACCTAGACTTCAACAATTTAGCTAGCAATCTAGCTTTAAAGAGAAAAATACACACATTGTCTTACCTGGGTTCACCATGGGTATTCTGCTGAGAGGAGATTCACCTTGACTGGGTGAGCCATTGTTGTTGCTACCACTGACATGGTTCTGAGTGGGACCTTGGCTGTGGTGTTGGTGATGATTGCTATTGTTGTTTGGCCCAGTGAGGCTATTACTGTTGCCACTGTTGCTAGTTCCTGGATGATTTTGGGAGTTATTCCTGTCCCACATGTTCACACTCTTGCTGTAAGCACTAGGGTCACCCCAGGTGGAGGTCCCATCATCAATTTCCATTTTGCGACGAATAGAAGAAGGAGAGGGTTCCTCCCAGCCTGTGGCCTCATCTCCCATATCCGGTCGTCCTCCGGATGTCCAGCCAGAGTTGCTCTGTTTCACAGAATTTGGGCCGCCCCATGATCCTATGCCTCCAGTTCCACCATTGCCACAAGTGGGCTCCTGAAGTTTTCCACCCCAACCTTGGGCTGAACCATTGGAATGTTGAGCATCACCCCAGCTACCACCCTGTGCTGGTGCTGCTTTACCCCACCCTCTCTGGGTTTCTTTCCAGTTTCTGTTGTCAGGGTCCCAAGAGGAACTTCCAGAGCCATTCTTCCGCATTTCTGTAGGGTCACCCCACTCTCCACTATTCGCACTGCCACTACTTCCCCAGCCTGAAGAAGTTTTGGTTCTATCACCCCAACTTTGCATTTTCTTCTGAGAAGTACCATCATCCCAGCTAGGGGATTTTTCTTCAGCCCAAGACTGGCCATTACAGCCATTGATATTGGGACCTTCAGCAACAGGATCACCCCAGCCACATACTGATCCATTTGGAACCTTTTTATTTGCAGGAGGTTCCCCCCATCCACTGTTAGGCTGGGCAGAGGCTGGGACTGATCCTCCCCAGCTTGCATTTGGCATGGATCTGCAAGGTCCCTCGCTCTTGCTCGTCTCCATTCTAGGAGGTGCACTGAGGTTGGGACTGGCACATCCAGGAGGAGGTGGTGCAGGTCCATTTGAAGGTGTGTTGGAGGAAGACCCCCAGACCTCAGTTCCTGCACCACTCTTTTTGTCTGGAGTTTCTTCCATTTCCCAAACAGTGTGTTGGCGAACTGGAGTCTGTCCCCAGCCTGTGTTGCAGAGGACACGTGGGTCCAAGTCTTGCCTTGGGAGCAAAGGGGCCAAATCATCACTTGAGGACCTCTCTCTTCTTCCTGGGTGGCCCTCACTACTATCCCTGCTGCCCTCACTTGCAGGGGTATCAGGACCCCAGGAACTCATATGTTCCTGGGAAGGACCATCGTTAGCATCCCATCCTGTACCTTCAGTACTTGGTTGTTTGCCCCAGTCACCCCAGCCACTACCACTGCTAGCTCCTCCCTTCCCCCAAGAGGAGACGCCTGCAGAATCCCAGCCTGAGTCCTTTGATTCTCCATTTTTGGCATCTCTGTTGTCCCAGAAGGCAGTTCCATCTTCGCTGGCAGGCTCAGTAGGTGACTGACTGAGGTTTCCTCTCCAGCTGTTCACTGGACTCATTGGCTCTGGTTTAGTGTTATTTGGTCCATCAGTTTTAAGGTTAGGAGGTTTCATGTTGAAAGATTTATTTGTTGGTGACTGACGCTGTTCTGGGATATCCGGGTTGCCCCATGCACAGTCCCCTACAAGGTTTCCATTGACACAACCAATGCTACCATTTCCATTGGTGCCGTGAGGTGGTGCCACTCCTCCTTGGCCACACATACTAAGCGAAAGTGGATTTGAGCAAACCATGCTACTTGGGCCTGAACCTACCCCAGGCCCCTCATGTCCAAGAGCTGGCCAAGCAGCAGGGTTGGCACTGGGATTTAGGTTCAGATTAGAGGCACCCCAACTGGACTGCCCCCTACTGCCCATGGACAAGTCAATCTTTCCCTCTGAGACCCAGCCCCTGGTAGGGCCACTTTGACTAGAGACCATACTAGAAGAAAGATTAATGCTGGCTTTGCTGATTGGGTAATGACCCTGCTGGCTAGCTCCTGTAGCCATAATAGTGCTGCTACTGTTGCTGACGACCTCTGATGTGCGTTCAGCGTCCAAGGTGCATTCTGGTGTCTGGTGGCTCTTGCCGTATATATTGGAAGGCCAAGTGTCTGTGTCGTTACAGTTAATATTCACTTTATCCTGGTTGCCGCTGTTGCTTTTGGTGACTGGGATGCTCCACAGACAATTCTCATGCTGGGCTCCCAGTCCACTTTGATGGGGAAGTCCTGTAAAACAAATACACATGGTGGATTTTATTAAAGCAAAAAGACATAAAAATGTACAGGACTCCATTAACCTATATATAAAATAATAATAATTATTATTATTATTCATTTTATTTTAGCATCTCCATCACTGAAAGGGAAGCTGAGGTGGCACAGTGTTCATTTACTGGAATGAAACCAAGACAAGCCCGTCATTCATCATTCTTTGTGGTCTGCAAAGTCCACACAAAAATTAAGCTTCAACATGTTCCATGGATACTCAGGTGGATGCATACTAAACCAAGATGTACACGTTTCTCTCTCTCTCTCTCTCTCTCTCTCTCTCTCACACACACACACATACACCCAGCCTGCTTCTTTCCAGCTATAATCAATCATGAGCCAGCAGGTAATCGATGGTGTGTAAATTATGGTAGAGAGCAAAAAGAGGGCATTGATCTACAATGCAAAAGCAACCGCACTTTCCACAACCACTGATAGTGTTTCTTAGAAACAGTATGCACATGTATTATCCACCCCCATTAAAGGGGCATGTGGCAGCTATATGATTCACTGCATAAATCAAATATGGTGCCCAAGACTAACCTAATGTTTAGTTAATAACAAGTACCTTTTTTTTAATTTCATTGTTTAATGCCTTCTTAAGCAACTAGTGTATTCTTTTGTAAATAACTAAAGCTGAGGTGGGACAGTGTTCATTTACTGGAATGAAACCAAGACTTTAAAATGATTTTTTTGTGTGTCAGCTCAACAGACGTGGGGTTTATGATATCGCCTGACCACGATATTGCCCAGTCTGCCAAAACGCAGTTCTTCCATCTATACACTTATCTCCTCTTTTCATGCACCCTTATCACACAGGGCTGTCAGGCTATAGTGTATTTCAATATCAACCATGCAAACACTAATTTGTTTAGCATTATCAGCAAAGAAACAACTGAGCTGAAATGGCATTAGATCGACTTGGCAAAACTGCAAGCTTTGAATAACCTGACATCTTAGGTGTAGTGTTTTCATATCAACAGAAAAGCTAATATGCTTGCTGAACAACATCTCAAAAACACTGATTTTGAACATGGCAAAGAAAGTAACCACACGTTTCTCTATTTTGATGGTGCTCAGACAATCCAGCGACTTATTCTCCTGTAGTCAGCCACTCTCAGGGACGCCATTTTATCAGAGCTGAAATGCAGCCAAGAGAACAAGGCTGCTGTCTACAATTCTGTCTCTCTTGTTTTCATTCCCTTTTTCACTTTCTCCTCACACACCCTCCTCTGCTCGCTCTCGCTATTAGTCACATTCACTCTCCCTACAGAGAGGAAAAAAAGAGAAAAAAGGCTGCATGATAAACTAATCGCACATAAGGCAGAGGCTTTTTCCTTTCACCTTGTTACTTGAGCATCCTTGCAAAACAAAACAAACCAGAAGACGTAAGTGGGAGTTTATATACCTGGAGAGCGGCTCCACATTGCTAGCCTCAAAAAAGTAAGTGAGAGAAAAATGCTTTAACCATTCGACACCAACTTACTTCTGCAACTGCTGTGTCTAAAAGTCTTTAGCACGATGCTGCTTCTGCCTGTAGTGCCCCTGTCTTAAATGGAACATTAATTTGCTGAACAATTACTTGCATATTGTTTTTCGTCCTGATGAATGCCCAGAAAGTGGGATTTCCAAACTTTGGAAAATAACGGCAGACCCAAAGGGGGTGGGGGAACTGAAATGTTTACCTACCAATTTTTTGGTACGTACCAACATTTGCTTTAATACAGTCTAGAATTACAGTTTTCCAGTGCCAGCCTTTCTCTTGCCAAAGTCTCAGTGACGTAAAAGACTGTGCTTTTGTCTGAAAATAACTTCCTTTCATACTAATTCTCTTCTCTGGATCAAAGGCCTCACTTCTTCCCAAGAGTGGAATGGCAAACATGTTTTAAAAGCTCATCAGTCAAGTTTTCCACTTGTCAAAGTCAGATCACAGCGTTCTTTTAGAAGGGCACTGAGAGAAAGCAGAAAGAAATAGACTGAGTTACAGAAAAAGAGAGAGAGAGAGAGAGAGAGAGAGAAACCCAGACGGGTATCAGCTGGGGAGACACTGTGCTAATGAAGCCACAGAGGGGGCTGGCATGTGAGACAGGGACCACCTCTAGTTTAGACAAGGATGAGATCATATCTGTAAAATAACTCAAGCATCACCCTGCTAATTTAGCATGCCTTGTACCCTATACTTGTCTCAATAATGCCTGTCCTATAACAAAACTAATCACATCTAACTGCAAGGCTACAGCATACAACACTTATATTGACAAATACAAAATTTGAGCTTTGAACTATTAAATGATATATATTTAACATCACACAGTTCTGTTGCTTCAGATATCTTAAGACTAAAGAACAAAAATATATTAAAATCACATTGAAATAGCAGCTTTATGTATAACACATTCTGCAACCAAGAACCTAAACTTTTTCAGCTGACCCAAAATATGAAAGAACTTAGTTTTCTTTGTATTCACACTGCACATACATGAAAGTGGACTTGGATCTCTTTTGTACTCTCTTTAGTTGTAATAGTGTCTCCATCTTAGAGCTGCACAATTTTGGATGAATTGAGAATCACATTTTTTTTTTTTTCAGATCTTTGATTCTGCCACAATTCTGAACTAAGCAAAATAACATGTAATTTTCTAGAGGCTGTGACAAAATATTAATTGCTGCAGTCTATTCAAAAAGGTTTTATTAATTTGAATGACCGATTTAAAAAAAAAAAAAAAAGAAAATGAATGAATGATTCAAAGACTCACTCATAAATACTTTACTTGTTTCATTACTGAATGAATCAGCGTTTTTGAACAAATCTCTTGAATAAAAGATTCAATGACTCACTCATGAATACTTCACTTGTTTCATTACTAAATGAATTGGCGTTTTTGGAAAATATGTTTTTAACGTTTTAATGTTATCAACATTGCAATCAACAAACGTTATTTGAAGCGCCAACTTGAGGTGAAAATTGCTTTCAACAGATGATTTCCTGTATTTTGATCGCTACAAAAGACATCAGTGTTTATATCATAACTATAAATGTTTGAAAAGACTGCTTGTGAAGCTCTTTCACACCTAAACATGATAACTGCTCATAGTTTTTGAATGTTCTGATATGACTTCATCAAAGGTTTAATAGACATAGACAAATCGGTGTCATTTAGAAATAAGACTACGTAGGTAACTGAATCGAGATCACGATCTTTAAACGATTAATTGTGCAGCTCCACTCCATCTACTTTCCAAGCATACATTTATTTACTTATTAAACATGCTGTGTGTTGTTGTTAGAATGTTTGCACAGTAAAACCCTGTATTGTACTCAGGGGACTCATTTGCTCAGTTCTTGCTTTCCCTGGGAATCAAACCCATGACCTTGCCATTTCTAACACTGTGCTCTACTGTTTGAGCTACAGGAAGGCTGCATTGTCAATAAAGATGCAGTGTAAAAATAGCCAGACTTAAAAACCTATAGAAAGACAACTGACTGTTTTTGAATGCAGAAATTTATCTTATATTCATGCTCTTAAGAAATGTGTCTGATCAGGGTCAGGTAAAAACAAAACCATATGGGCTTCTCTACAAATGATTTATTCACTAATTATTATTAAAGAGAAACCACTGACTAATCAATTATTTTTAAAAATTGTTCTGCACATCCCAAAATTAAACCATGGCTTTTTTGCGGTCTTTTTTTTTTTTACAATTTCAAATAAACACATAAACCTTGTTTTCTGGATTTGGATTTTTGGTACTTGAATCCCAGAAGCATATATCTAAAATATTAATTAGCAGAAAATCAAATGCATATGAAACAGTGAAGACAATAATGATTCAAGAGTTGACAAAGCCATTAGGAGCCATGAAACAGCTGGTGAGCATGTTCCCAGGGATTCCCCTCTGTCCAAGCTCTGCTCTTCCACCTGCTGTTAAACCAGATTGGAGTGAATCACAAACACTCTCAGTCATCAACCAGAGGGATGTAGGGGAGGGGACCAGTAAACAATAATTGCAAAAAACACTACAGACAGAGTCCCTCAACCATGCCGCTCCCATGACCTCTGGCTTAGAATGAGACTTAAGAGGTCAATGCCAGGCTTTGTTAGGGCATAGCAGGGTGGGGGACACAATGCCACCCTCGGCCTTTAAATTATAGCTCGTCTACACTTCTACATCCCAGCTGGACCATGAGGATGAATACAATCTCTCCATTAAGTCACCAAATTAAAAAAAAAAAAAATACCACAATTCATCTCTATTCACAGATCTGACATTGGTCAAGTGAAAAGCGTGTCAAAATAAATATCTTAGTCTCTCCTTTAAAAACAGAACACGATTCTCACCCGTGTGCCTTTTGCTGGTGGGCGTCTCGGGAGGGGAGATGACCCCGGACTGAGTGCAAGCAGAGGTCGGGTTCAGAGCGCCTGTAGGTAAAGGTTGACCCCTCTTCAGTAGCTGCCTCTGCTCCTGCTGTCGGAAGCGTGGAGGAACCTCTCTGGGCACATATCGGGGATTGGGCTGCTGTAATGGAGGTAACTGCTGTTGTAGGGAATTACAAGGGCTACGCTTGCCATTGCTGGTGGTGGCAGTAGAGGGTACAGGCAGGTTCAGGGTCAGAATGGGGCTTGAAGGGATGCTGGGATTGGGTTTAACAGAGTCTGGCACTGCAAGAGAAGGTGAAATTTAAAGACAGTTTAAACTTAGATAAATTAAGTTACAGAAATAAATTTCAATATGTAAAACTACAATAAAATTGCAATCATCTTATTGACAGATTTTTCTTTTTTTAAGTTGTTCAGTTAACTACTGAATTATTACATTAAAGCCACACGCATGCGTAGTGGTATGACAGCACGTCGAAGAAGAAAGAGAAGAAATCGTTGAATAAAGTTATTTTGTTTTCTGTGCGCACAAAAGTATTCTCATAGCTTCATAAAATGAAGGTTTTATAAAGGTGATGTCCTTACTACCTTTGGGCCTTGAATGTGAGAGTTATGTTGCTGTCTATGGAGGGCCAGAAAGCTCTCAGATTTCATAAAAAAAAAAAATCTTAATTTGTGTTCCAAAGATGAACAAAGGTCTTACGTGTTTGGAAGGACATGTGAGTAAGCAATTAATAACAGAATTTTAATTTTTGGGTGAACTAACCCTTTAATTATTCTTTATTTAATTTCCTAGAAGGGAAGATCATCAGTATGTAATTGTTTAAATTTCATTTTTGTTTGTCACTCATGGATTCTGAACTTTTGATATCTAGCACTCGCGTCCTATTACGTACATTTATTGCACTTCTGTTTCCTTTACAAGCTTGAAAACACTTTAAATCAGTGAGAAGTACATGATTCAATATTTCTCTTTTACTGTTCCAAAGTCTAAATGGCAAAAACCAACATAAACACAACGAAATAAATAAAAAATAAACAAACATCTGCCACTGGACTGTGCATATTCAGACAGAGATCTGCTCACCAGTGTTTACTATGAATACTGAAGAGGAAAATGAGGATGTGGCAGTCCTTGACCGTTGACCACAAAACACTAAATAAAAAAAGAAAGAAAAAAAAAAAAACTGTCTAAGCTCTGTTGTGCTCTGCATCTCATTACTGCGCAAAATCATTTGGAAAAGATGCATGCTGCAGTGACTAAAGACTATCAACAATATCAAGCCCCATTGCCAGCCTAAGTGTGATTTTCACAATTTCCTGAGTATTCTGGGTAAACACTACATATGAGGGTCATCTGGGGCAAGGTTCTTTGAGAAGTTTACACACAATGCTTAGGAGAAACGAACAGGATTAACATCAGCCTCTAGCACTGAGCAGCTCTGGGCAGTGTTACTGTAACTCACCCAAAGATTTGGGTTAAAGATAGACACAGTTCGAAGAAAAGCTTCATGCCAAGATGAGCCATTTATAACAGCCTGAATGGCAGATTTGCCTTAGGAAATTAAATGAACTGGAAATTCACACAATGGCAAAAATAAAACACGATTAAACTGCCTCATGCAGATCTCTGCACATTTACAAAAACAAAAGCCTTGAGTTTGTCTCGCAGTTAGTGTGTGGGATGAGGAGATACTTACTAACCAAGCAAAGAACTCTTAATGTTTTCCAGTTGTGTATTGAATACAGAGATTCCCTGGAGTCATTTAAAAACAGAGAGCTGCTCAGAGCTGCTGGCCGCTGGCTGAAGATGGTGACGCACATCTATGATTACATTCTGCTCAGCGTGCCTATCCATCGACTATGCTTCCAGCCAATCAGGATGCAGAACAGTCTTGCCTGTCTCTTTCTCTCCTGTGCCCTTCTCCTTCGCACATTTCCCCTCCTCCTCTACCCTTTCCCTCTCTCCGTTCATCCCCCACAGCCTGTTCGACTCGTTCATTGTCCCTATTGTTCAAAGTGCTTGTGAATTCATTACAGGAAGCAGATGGACACTGGGACCATGAGATCTTCACACTGGCAATCTCAGACAGGCAATTTGCTGTGGGGCCTCTCTCATTCCATCTCTTCCTGTCTACTTCAATCATGTGTTCTTGGTGATTCTACCTCTATCTACAGCTCCAGCTCCAGCTCTCTCTCAAAAAAGCACATAAGTAGACACATATGTATGGCTCTTAATCCCAAAATAATCTGGCACCACTTGTCTTTCAAGTTTTCAGAAGCTAGAGAAGAAACTGAATTTTCAATATATTTAAAAAAGAACGGAATTACTGTGCATGTCTGATGTGTTAGGGGTGGGAATCAGCAGGGACACTGGCAGAAAAATATTATATCAGTATTAGGGTCATGATATAATGTAGTAAATCTGGCTGCAGTTGAACCCACTAATTTCCCTCCAGTTTCCCCAGATTACACAGAATTCCATTTGTCAATTTAACAAATAGGAAAAGATCCTAGACCCCTTTAATAACTCTTTTCTTCCCGTAAATATTAGTGAATAATGCACATACCCCCTATCTAAATACAAATTCCATTTGCATTTGTCTTGGGATGATATTCGTTTAACGATGCAAAGAGAAAATGAGAAATTCTCAAAGGCGCACAGGCGTGAACTGCTGACAAAGCACATTAGAGTCAGTGCAGAGAATGAGAGATGGTTCTTTATAATAAAAAAAAATGATCAAAAATACACTTTGGGCAGCATTTGAGTCATTCTACTTAGTTTTAAGCCTAAAATTAAACCAAGGTTCAAACACTGATTTCCACCAAAATGGTGCTGTATGCAAGTTTCCAATGCAGAGAAATTTGTTGATAATGGAAAGCGAGTAAAGCAATTTTATTATTATTATTATTTTTTTTTTAATCAGTCTAGACTAGTTACTGGTTCTGTTTATGAGGCCAGAGCATCTTTTTTGATGGAAATGCCTAGAAAGTTTCAAGAGTGGACCCAGATGGGTAGAATAGGGGGCTTGAGACTAGTGATGCACTGAAACTGTTATTATTATTATTATTACTGTTGTTGTTATTATTATTATTTTCTGAATCTCCAATTAAAATGTTCATTTAGCTGAAAATAAACATTTAGGTAATTGGGTAACTGACCTTGCAATGCTGTTTATGAATCACATGTTCTCAGGTGATAAATTAAACCAGTTGTAGTAAAATTCTTTGGCAACAATTTCATTAGGCTAGACATTTACACACACATAATGGAGGAGGTTCCTCTCTTTTGTTCACTGAAATTCTATGGCAAGCCAATCTGCCTTGTTAAGAAAAGAAAATGTAATACATAAGATATTTCTGCCTTTCAGTCTGCAGTATTCGGAGAACCAGGGGAAGGATCGCTTTAATTAAATAGACATAAAAAAAAAAAAAAAAAAACACTTCTCACCTGAAAATCTGAGTCACCACACTGCTGAGTGAAACACAACACCTCAGAACGTTAAATTACACAAAGGAGATATGAAGGAGCCTCATTCTCCTCTGCAGATATTTTGACAGACAGAGAAAGACAGAGAAAGGCAGAGAAAGGCAGAGAAAGGCAGACCATGGATTGTGGTATTATGTGGGGTTGTGGGATTGCCACTAACCCACCTGTAAAAAGGGTATATGGGGGATTGGGGAAGTTTCAGGACAGTGTTGGTGAGGGTTAGGGAATCATCCTCGCTATGGAGTAAGTTGACTTGTCACTATCGCCATTAATCTGGTTCACTTTGTAGCTTATTATGAATCAGAACTACCCACTTCATTCAGGAAGTTGACTGTCTGACATTTAAAGCAACCAACCACAGCTATTTCGTAAAAATCTCACAGCAAAATATTGTTCAAAGATGTTAAAAAAAAATTCATGCATAGTAGTGATACACAGAAACTAAAGAGCATTTCTGACACTTTCATTTTACTGTATATTTTTCAAATTTACATTACATATCACTATGTACATCTTATTTTTCTAAAGTCCCAAATATATGATCATTAAGCTGACACAGACTCTTGAGAGTGATGCAGTAAGCTTGGTCTTTGTTATTTTGCATAATCATATAGTCATTTCTGGACCAGGAGTTTGAATTCATTCTGACAATTTTCAATGGACATTTATAAACGGTACTACAGTGACGGCACTGACAGTTGCCCCTGCAATGTTGAATTGTCAATACGCACAACAGTACAGTTAAATAATATGATAAACAAAGTCCTCTTAATTGATTAATGTGCTCCAGAAAAAAAAACCTGTGTAACAGAATCTAAGCTTTCATGATTAATTTGAGCATTTAGAAATGTCACAATTGAAGACCCTCCTTCCTTTCTGTTCAGGCAAATTAGCTGCTAATTAGATTGCAATTCATGAAAATCAGCCTCATGGTGAGTGTTGACGCAATTAATTGGATGAGAAATTTCAAATTAATTGCATCAAGAATTGCTGTTTATCAAGCAGAGAAGTGATGCTGTTATCATTTGTGACAATGTAATATTCTGCTAAAAAAAGAAAAAAAAAAAAAAAAAGGAAAATCAGTGTGAACCTCAAAAAGAAAAAAAAGAAAAAAAAAATTGTCATGCATTTAATTTTTCCATTACCCATATAAAAGTCAACTGGCTGCAGGAAATTTCCACCCCAGCGGGGCATAATTGGGGCAGAAAATGCCTCAGTCTGAACTCTGTATTATTGTGGCTTTGCTGTGCCGCACTAAGAAATTGGTGACCTTTGCAAAAAGCCACTTTCACTTACACAATAAATGATTTCGCATGTTATGAGGAGATGTACCTTTTTAAACCAGTCTGAGTGTTCAAAAGCACAGGCATAGCTTAAACATGCTTGCTGCTGCTGGGACCAGCAACTAGTACCAAGAGAGCTCACTGAAGAGAGTTACAGGCTGCTTCTATCTCTTATCTCAATGTCCTGATCTCAGACAAATCTCTCCTCAACTGTTAAAACAATGGTAATCTCTAAAGACTATTCACATTTATTTTGAGTCAGCTAGCCCATACTTTAAAGAAGTTACCGAAGTTAATTAAGCTTTAATCATAGACCTTCCACATTCATGTAATTATGCATGAAGCACACAGATCAATATTTCAGAACAGAGGAGAATAAGGATAGAGGAGAAGTGCATTTTAATGCTAGCACTGTGAAAGGCACACCAAATATCCATCAAAATCTGTCAATGCAAGCACAAGTAAGCATCCCCAGACACAATTACACAAGTTAACACTAGACACAAGTAACACTACATTCCAAACTGTGCAAGTGTATCGATGAAAACTCAAACTTTTTTACAACTACATTATCCAAAACGTTTGAATAAAGTTTTGATATATACGGTAGGAAATGTACAAAATATCTTCATGGAACTTGATCTTTACTTAACATCCCAATGATTTTTGGCATAAAAGAAAAATCGATAATTTTGACCCATGCAATGTCTTGCTGGCTATTGCTGTAAGTGCTACTTATGAATGGTTTTGTGGTCCAGGGTCAAACAAATATATATATATATATATATATATATATACGCAAGTGTACCAAACGAGTACAGCATTTCCCCTCCCAGGAAATTCTAATAATAAAAGGTGTTTTGACAGTCTTTGATGGCATGACAGATTGCTGTATAAACACTTCGGAGAGCTGCTTCTGGGATGGTTCAGAAACATGCTGGTTTAAACACAAGCAGTGTAAATGAAGTCTGTTCAAATGGCAGTGAATGCAATCATTCTTTCCTCTGTACTACTAGTATTAACGCAAATGAAAATGAATCAACATCTCAGTTTTTAGAAATCATCAAAGTGTGAATAAATATGGTAACCACATATACGTACCAAAATATTAAGGCTGGGTAACTACAGATAGGTCTCAGTACATCTTGCTGAGTCCAAGTCCTTAACTAATTGAGTTCATGTGGGAGACATTTATTAATACCTTGCCTTGCTATTTTTTTTTTTAAGATTTATATTTGGTGTTTTTGCTTTTATTGTTGATAGGAAAGTAGAGTAATGACTAGTGATCGGCTGATATTTATTATTTATAACAGATACCGATTATTTGCATGTTTATGTGCCCGGTAACCGATATGTAGAACCAATATTTATTTACTGTTATAAAGTAAATAAATGACTGAGTGAAGTAAGTCCATACTTCACTTTGATTTTTCCTCCTTAATCTTCATATTACAACAATAA
>JAHKKF010511010.1:0-11940 GCA_019740295.1 Labeo calbasu
TGAATTTAGTTTGAATATTTGGATTTGTGTTTAAGGTTTTGAGAAAATGAGTGATGGTTTCAAAAAATGTGTTTTAGCATTTCAGAAAAACTGTAAATGCCAAATAAATAAATAAAGAAAGACAAAAAAACAAACAACACATAGACCAAAAGTGTCACACCACCGTCTGTCCAGCAGAGGGAAACCAAGAGCACAAGGCCTTCCACAACATTCTCCTGTTTATAATTAGCTCAGTGATTTCACCTGTGCTTGGCTTGTTAGGGTGCGTGTGTGAGTGTATTTAAGACCTGTATCACGTTTGTAACCTTGCTCAGTCTTGAAGTTCTCCTGTCTGACACATTTGGATTATTGCATGTTCTTTTGGAATCCATGCTTGGATTATTTAGAAGGACTTTTATCCCAGACCTTGACCTGCATGTTTGAGAACTATTCTTTGTTACTGGATATTGCCTGCAAGTATTTTGGGATTTGTACCTTCCTCAGTCCAGCTCTTGATGTTGGATTTGTTGTGTATATCCAAGAAAAAACATTAAGTAAAGACTATTTGTTTTCCTCAAATCTTACATCTAGTGACTCTCTGCAAATTTGGGTCCACACTGTTCCATAGCGTAGGGGTTAACGCTCTGACCTTGTAACAACACATTCTGGGTTCAAGTCCTGGTCGTGACAAAAAGAGAACACAGAAACTGCACAAGACTGCATTTAGTGCATGTGTGCAAACATGTAAACAGCATGGGACAATATAGACAGATACTGTGAAATTTATTAAAAAAAATCTCACAAGGTTTGCCAACACAAATGCCTTCGTAAAAAAAGACACAACAGAGACTACTTCTTGAGGTCACTGAAGAGAGTTAACTTATCACAGGAATTGCTACTGTCCTTTTACAGATGCTTCAAGAATATTGTCACTTACAACATCCTGGTGTGGTTTAAAAGCTGCACTATGACTGATAAGAATGCTCTGGAGAGGCTGAGGAAGCCAGCGCAGAACATCATAAGAACACTGCTTTCCGCACTGACTGACATAATACAGAGACAGATGCTTGAGACGGGTGGCATGCATAATTCAAGACTGTACCCACCCTGGAAATATTCAGTTTAACCTACAACCTTTTAGTCTTGAAATATGAATCAAAGAAACAAAGGAATCAAAGAATGTGATGAATTAAAAGCATGTTTGAAAAAATAAAGATAAAGAGAGGAATGTTGAAAGAGTTTAATAAAAATGAATAGATCAATAATGTCATCCTGAGATTTTTGGATTTCTTATGTTTTGAAATAAATCAATAGATGCAAAAATTGTTAAAATGGTAAAGAGTAGGATCAGGCATATGCACCTGTGGATCACACCGTGAGAATTATTACATTTTGAGCCGTGATAAACTGTTATAGGATAGATTTTGATTTATGTATTGGCTCAGATAAGTTCTAAAAACTATGGGTGATAGGGCATTCTCTTCATTGGCTTCTAAACTGTGGAATTCCCTGCCCACTGAGATTAGGAATGCAGAATCCTTTAACATTTTTAAAGCATCCCTTAAAACTTACTTTTTAGTGTAGCTTTTATGTGATTTATGTGGGTTCTTCATTTTTGTTATTGTAATGAGGACTCGTGGGAAGCATAATAGATCCAGATGCGAGCTTTAATGAATACAACGTGGTCAAGACAGGCAGGGTCGATCTCCAAACGAACAGTAACACGTGGGCAAAGACAAAAGCAAAATCCAAAAATAAACAGGCAGAGGGTCAAAGTCCAAGTGAGCAGTCCAAGGAAGCTAAATAAGCAAGGCTATGAAAACTAGGCAAAACTATGGCACAGAAACAGAACAAAACAATGGCAAAAACAAAGCAAAACTATGACAAGAAACAAAACCGAGGAATATAACAAAACAGGGCAAGGAAAATAGGAGAAACGCTTAGTAGAGTCCGCACAGCAAAACAATACTTCACCAGGGTTGTTTGGCATGGCCTGCCTTTTATGGCTGCCAAACAGGAAGTCACTGTAAAAGCAGCAGAGGGAGCGGTAACAGACAGTCTATGATTGAGGGCTCCCTCTGCTGGCGTGGCGTTACAATTATACTGGCTTTGCATTTATTTATTTATTTATTTATTTAGCTTGTATTTTGTGTGTGAGTCTCTTATTTTTATTATGTTTGTATAGCGTTTTGAGATGCTGCTTTTAAAGGCACTATATAAAATAAAGTCTTATTATTATTATTATGAAGCTGAGAAAAGTGATTAACAAACAGTGAGAAATTAACTGCACATTTTTAATTATACTCTATCTGAAGACGTCTAGACTTTGTATCCTGTTTGGGAGACAGTATGAAAAGTTGATTAATTGCACGGATTCTGTGAACTAATATTCTATGAAGTGCTCTTTCTCTGAAAAGAAGAACTTGCTTTATTAAAACAGAATGAGAAACTGCTGTTGTCAGACCTTCGACTTCTCTCTTGAAAGTGGAAGTTTACACTTCAGAGGGGTCAACATGGAGAGAAACTGATTCAATGCAGGAAAAGGTGAAACTTTCTCTTGAGAATTTTCCTAAACACATTCTGACATTCAAAATGTTGGCAAATTGAAGGTAGACAAACAACAGAGGTAACAGACAACAACACCTGGGCCCGAATGTATAAAACTTCTCAGAAATGCTCTTAAAAATTAATCTTTGACTTAAGGGTCAAAAATCTTAGTACAAAGTAGGACTTTTCTAAGAGTAGGAGACTTTACAATAAAGTCTAAGGCTGATTCTTAAGTGTTGACCGAGGTGACAGTTAAGTGTTGTGAACTAAGGACTACAATGATGTCAACCCAAAATTGCCACCCTCGACCTCTAAAACAGCCTATAGTGAGCCTGCTCATGTAAAGTCACTGCAGCACAACACTAATTATTTAATGTAACTGCAATAAAATCATCTAATTAAGAAAGCCCACAATCCTCATAAAAGTGGCTTGTTTTTGCAGTACGGTTCGAAGGTCAGATGAAAAGTCAATGAACTGCCATACAGTAGTGGCTAAAAGTGATGTTCAGCTTGGGAAATTTGACATCTTCAACCTTAATTAAAAAAAAAAAAAAAAAGTTTTAAAGGTTTTGTAAACATATTGCATAGTTGCTAGAGTCAATTGTTTTATTTGTGTGTGATAATAATGAAACATGCCAAATGTGGCCATGCTGTCATACAAAGAAATTATGAACACATGTAAAAACAAGTGAGGACCAACGAAATATTAGTGTGTGGTCACTGAAAATTTGTTCTGATATATGTTCTTCACGGAAAAAAAAAAAAAAATATATATATATATATATATTATTCATATCATTTTTCTTTTGACAAAAGTGAAAACGGGTCCCACAGATCCGAACACCATACAAGGGTTAATAACTGATTATGTTGTTCTCAATGTGACAGTGTTGCCAATTTAGTATTCTTCACAAAAAAACCTAAAAATGGTTTAAGCGAAATGTGGGGTCATTTTAAAAACATCCACACATCACTTTGGCCACAGTTGCGTTTGGTGGGGTTAGTGCCACAGTATTTAACACATTACTAACTGTGTCCATTGAAGCATTGATGCATTCATCAATGCATCAATAACCAGGGCATTGATGCATGTTTTTTTTTTCAATTTTCCAGCCAAAAAATACTCTCATTTATGGAATTAGAGCATTGATTTGTAAAGTGAAAAAAAGAAAAGTCAAAAAATGCATTCACTTATTATTATCGTTTTATCAACTCCATATCATCATATAACTTACCATAACTGATCGGTTATGGTAAAAACAGAGACATGGTTACACCCGGGGATACCCGATGAAGCTATCATGCTAGCGGGTCGTACAACGCACCAGGCTGACAGAAAAAGCGACTCCGGTAAGAGAAGAGGAGAGGGACTGTGCATAGCAGGTGGTGTACAGATGCTACAGTCATGGAAAGACGTTGTTCACCTGATCTGGAGTTTGTTACACTGAGATGTCTGCCCTTCTATTTGCCGCATGAGTTCACTGTAGTTGTTGTCCTAGCTGTGTACTTACATTTATTTCTGCTGAGAAGTGTAAATGCAGTTTAGTATTTTCTTAGTTTCTTTCTTTGTGTGTGTGTGTTCCAAGGTTTTCTGGAACTACAAATTATGCGTGAGTAAAATACAAGTTTATTTCTAATGCTTTTGTTAAAGTTTGTTCGGGAGGAGGACAGGTACAGGGAAGGAGGATAATAAGAAATATATATATATATATATATATATATATATATATATATGACGTTAGCAAAATGCTAACCTTTCATTGAAGTAAAACAATTAAAAGTGGCGGGAAAATTACGTTATGAAATAAATATTTTTCTCCAATGAATGCTGGGCACAATTATTGGCACCCTTAAAAATTATGAGTAAAATATTTCTGAAGTATATTCCCATTCATATTTGCATTTATTTAGCACACTACAATGACTAAGAGTATGATATTGTCTAGCCACGGACTTTTTCACAGGATTATAAATATGAGGAGCACAAAGGCAAAATTCTCTTAATCATCCATCGCAAGGAATAAAACCAAATAATATAGTTCTGATGTGCACGACAAGATTGTTGAGCTTCACAAAATAGAAAGTGGCTGTAAGAAACGAGCTAAAACATTGAAAATCCCAATTTCCATCATCAGGGCAATAATTAAGAATTCCAATCAACTAAAGATGTTACAAATCTGCCTGGAAAGGGATGTGTGTCTATATCATCCTAATACATGATCAGGAGGAGAGTTTAAGTGCCCAAAGACTCTCCAAGGATCACAGCAGGAGAATTGCAGAGATTAATTGAGTCTTGGGGTCAAAAGACTAAAAAAAAAAAAAAAAAAAATACACGAAAAAACCCTCCTTGCTCGTTCAAAAACAAACTACAGCATATTCAGTTGTCAGACACGACTTGAATTTGAAATGGGACTGGCTTCTCTGGTCAGATGAAACTAAAAAAAGAGCTTTCTGGTAGGTACAAAAAGTACCCCATGTCCACGGTTAAATATACTGCTGGATCTTTAATGCTGTGGGCTTATTTTCCTGCCAGACATCCTAGACATCTTGTTCAGATACATGGCATCTTGGATTCTAGCAAATACCAACAGACAAAAAATGTAAACCTGACTGCATCTGTTAGAAGTTCTATAATGAGCTGTGGTTGGATCCTCCATCAGGACAGTGATCCAAATCAAACATCAAAATCAACACAAAAATGTGTCACTGAACATAAAATGAAGCTTATTCAAACTCTTCAGGCATTAAAGGAGAAAACTCAGAGCTGTTATCTTGAATAAAGGATGTTGCAATAATTGGGTGCCAATAATTGTGGTCAACATGAACTGGAGAAAAACATTTATTTCATAATGAGATTTCCCACCTGCTTTCCATTGCTTTACTTAAATGACAGGTTCGAATTTTGTGAATTTTTTGAATGAAAGATTAAAAAGATGCAAATTTATTTTCACAGCCACCTTTGCTCATATTTACCAAGGGTGCCAATATTAGTGGAGGGCACTGTATATATATGTTAACAGAGAACAAGTCACAGTGAAGGACAATACAAAACAATACATGATTTACAGTTTGTGAAAAGTGCCAAAAAAAAACGCATTAAAAATAAGTGTTATAGTGAATGGCATTCAACTTTTCACAGTTGTAACACTTCTAAAAATATATAAAACTTGTACAGTGAGTAAAAACTGACTTGTACTCTGATTATGTCTTAAACCTTGTTTACAGTGCAAGTGCAAGATATTTCTTATCACAATAATAAAATAATATGAAATATTGTAATATATAATAATACCTTTATTTGCCTAAATAATCTGTGAAATCACACAGCCCAATTTCCACAACAAGTTGCCTTTGTGTTTAGAATGTAACTTAACTTTTATTTTGTATAAACAGCTTTGGGGAAGTGCTGATCTTGACAGTGACGCCCTCAACTTAGTAAAGAGTGTCGAAGTTTAAATACAACCATCATCATTTCCTGCACAACAGGCTTGACTGTCTCTCTTCTGCGATCTGTGAAAACATCACTAGACCCTTATAATACAGCACACTCAACTTTGCATGATTTTCTGTGTGTTTCTAGAGGACAGAGGTAAGAACTCTAGTTCAGCTCTGCTGACATTATAAAAATTCACATTTTATATAAAAGAATATGATTTAACAACAGGTTAGCGAAATACATTTTTGGAAAATTTGTACTTTCAAAAGTAAAATATCACCTTTTGAATCCTTTGTTCTTTTACTTTTATAAGTGTTTTTTTTTTTTTTTTACTTTAACAAGAGTACATTGTGAATGTCCTATACAATGCATGTGAACATGTATGATGAACGTGATGGAAATGTTTTAAATCATTTCCTGAGAATGGATGAAAAGTGTATGATGGTTAGAGAGGGAATTACCTTGAAGTATTGTATATTGTATGATTTCAAGAAGGGAATTACCTATACTGTAGACTTATGTTGAATTGTATTCAGGATGGGAATTACCCAAGGTGCAGTACTGTAGAATTGTATAATATTACACTGATTAGTTATGCATTTAGTAGGTTAATTGTAGTCATAGCAAGAATTTTTGTGACAATGCTTATAAAGCTTATACAAATCTTACCATTATGTGGACAAACAAACAAAAATAAAATAAAATAAATTTAAATATTATTTTTTAATGACATTAATATGCAAGTGCAATGGGGAGAGTAAAACAGTATTTTAGTCTTTTTAAAGTTTACAGATTTGATCAGTTTGTCTTTAGCAAGAATATCTAGTGCCAATAAAAAACTTGTCAGTATCTAGTGCCTGTGTGAATCCTCCTGCTCTGTTGTTTATGCTGCTATCACGGATCCATTTTAATAAAATTTCATAATTCATTTGGTTAAGTAATTATTTAGGCTTTTAATCACAATTTGTTGCATTGTGATTATAGTTTTATCCTCTGCTCTGATTAAAAAATCTATTTTACTTTTTTGTCAGACCAATATTTCCCTTATTGTAGACATTTTTAAACAAATCAGCTTTAAACAAATGCACCTAACCTACTTTGTGCTTAAGCATTTGGATGGGAACTTGGCAATAACTTGCAAATTCAGTGTGTGACAACAAACACACTCTTCAGTGTAGTTCACTGGAGAACAGACATGACTGAACCTCTTTGGAGAAATGTGACAGAGAATATGTTGATATTTTTCTAAGACACTGTTTACAAATTTCACAGATTTCTCTGGATCATCTACTGGACTCTGATATTTGTCAGATTTTCTATGTATTTCTACTAAAGGAAAGACAAGGTAAGGATTCTTATTTCTTGTTTTATTGGTCTTAATAAATAGTCGTTAGGCATAGTGAGAATAGGTCCTTAAAATAAAGTGTTAGCAGAAATGTAAAATATGTAATGATAAAAAACTGGTGGCTGCCTGTGTGTATTAGTGTTAATAATAAAGTAAAATAGCTAACTAATGATTTTGCTATAGTACCCAGAACCATTCAATTTTATTGGTACAGACTAATGAAATTTTGGTATGTGACACTATTTGCAGCATTTGATCAAGTTTATTTAATAGATCACATTATTTATGTTTTTTTTTTGTTTGTTTTTTTTCAGCCAGGAAGACGAGACCATTCTTAGTTGAAGCTCTTGAAGAAGTAATAAAATCCAGCCTCAGACTGAGTAAAGGGTGATTTGTTCCTTAACTTTGTTCTTCTGTTGCATCGAGATGAGTGCGATCCCGAAAAAAAAAAAAGTTGGGAAAAAAAAAATCTTTGTAAAAAACACTAAATCTTCTGTAAATACTAAAACCACTCTTGAGAAAGGAGGAAGAAACCCACCTAATGTCACTTTAGATTTTGTGCTTGAGGATTTGTTAACATATTTTAATGTTAAGATCTTGCATGAAACTAAAAAAGAGATTGAAAAGAAATTTGACATTAACAAGGAGTGTGATGATTGCTGGCCAGAGGATGATATTAAACGAGCTTGGGGAAAAGCACGAAGAATTGATAAAGATTTAAGAAGAAAGCGCTGGTCTGTTGTGATAGTGCTGCAGCTATTAAAAATACAAAAAAGAAAAGAAGAGTCTAGTCTGAATGAGAGTGGACATTTAGTCCAAAGATGCACAGAGTTGAGTTTGAAAGATATGCATGACCAAATGAAAGCTGAAAGAGAGAATGGAAGAGGGAAGAATTGTCTTCGGTCAACGGATGATATAAGTCAAGCTCAAAGCAGTGCTGCACCAAATATAGTGGTAGCTGCTAAAGGAGTTAAGCAACAAACAACAAACAGAAATCAAGGGCAAACAGGTAGTGTCAGTCAGTGCCAAACTAGGACACCATTTCAGCCCACGAGACAGTCCAGTGGGAATGATCCTGGTGCTCCCAGTGACCAGTCCGGGATTTTAAGTGCAGCATCAGAATCAGAAACAGGAGCAAAGAAGCGTAGATTCGTTGGTCCCATCTACATACGTATCCCACTCACAGAAATGTTTGGCAAGAACAAAATCTCTGCTCCACTAAAGCCAGGTTTACCTTTTAATTCTGAATATAAATTAATAGATTGTTCTCCCCAGGCAGAAAAAAATGTTATTGAAAAAAGTAACAAAATAATTAAAGAACAATTTTACGTCATGTCATACGACACAGAGAAAAAAAATGCTGAATGGGTGTATGAGATATTGAATGTGAGTACTTTACCTTCATATTATAAGAAACCAACATTTAGAGACTCAGACTCAGACTCTGACTTCAAACTATCTAACAGCAATCCATTTAAGAGCACAGGCTATGATCGCGGTCATCTTGCTGCTGCTGCCAATCACACATGGTGTCAGGAAGCCTATAAAAAGACTTTTTTGATGTACAACATAACACCACAGTATAGTAACTTCAACAGAGGCAAGTGGAAGAAATTAGAAGAATACTGTCGAAAGAAAATAATCAGCGAAACAGTCCGTAATGTGCATGTGTACACTGGACCACTTTACCTGAAAGAAATAGAAAATGTGGGAGAGAAAGTAGTGCCATCTCACTTCTTTAAGGTGGTAATTGTGGAGAAAGAGGGTGAAGACATAGAGCTAGAATGCTATACGTTGCCCAATGAGAAATCAAAAGACAATGAAAACAGTGAAGAAGATACAGAAAATGATTGGTTAAATCCCTATAAGGTAGACATTACAGATATTGAGAAAATGTCTGGCCTGAAGTTTACAGAAAGCTGTCCTGATTTGAGAAAGGAGGACTATACAAGGACGGCAACATGGATGGGAAACAAAGGGAAAAAAAGTGTTACAATAGATGTCACAATAAGCTCCTGTAAGAAAAATTATGAGGATCCCCAAGGTTTTAATGAAGAATAATTTGCATTGCAGCATAGCAGTGACAAAGTACTTTGGATTCAGCTGAGTCAGCGAACTCGAACATCCTAAACGCAAACCTTTTATACTGTTACAGTTTACTACCCTTAAGGTACATGAAGTTGGTCCTGTCGTAACAGCTGTAATCTGTATCTTAATGAACCTTTTGAGCTTAAATGCTAGAAATAAGTTATGTAGACAAATTATATTTATGTATTTCTTTATAAAACTTCTGTATTCTTTTTTTTTTTTTTCATATATAAACTTAAAGCAAACAGCACAGGAAAGCAGCGCATCACTGTGTAAAAGCTAAAAAGCATCCAGTGTGAAAGCATTATGAAGTGTTTTTGAGGGAATGCAATTTTTTTCTATAATTATATGTATATATAGTTATACTTAAATCACATTCTTCAACTTTGTGTTTCAAGTTCTAAAGAGTTTTTTATCATTTTGTGGAAAAACACAACAACATGTATCTGAGTGTTATCATTCAGTGAGTCAGTGAGTTCAGTGTGTTTCAATAAGCAGTTAGATATTTGCTCAAATTTATGTCATATCTAATTCGCTGTACTGTTCCTTTTGTGCTGTGTAATTGTTTTGCAAGACAAAAGCACACTTTTTTCTTCACTGTGACAAATACATATATAAATAAAAGAAAATAAAACCAAAAAATCTGACTATTTTTTGTCAGGCCAATTATTATGGAGGATGAAACCTGCGAAAATGATAAATAAATGATAAATAAATAAATAAATAATGTACTTGTATATTCATTATTAATAAATTTATGTTTATAAATAATAAACCTGGAAATATCAGAGAATTTGAACATTTTGACAAACAGGCCTGGAAAAGAAGATTTATTTTATTTTCTATTGTTTTTTATGTGTTTGTTACATTGCACTGGATTAAAACAAACTATTAAAGTTTAAAATAAATCATGTTGATCCCTGCCCATTTTAGGAGTCATGCTTTGAGGCTAATTGCCTTTTACCTGAGTAGTGCAGTGAAATATGTCTCTTTGCTAATTTCCACATATAACAATATATAATTGTATATCTTTTTTTAGGAAGGTAAGAACCTTAATTTTCCTCTTGACCACAAATGGTGACAAAACTTCATGACACTTCAAATTTTGGGGAAAAATTTGTATATGACCTTAACTTGAAAAAACCTCCAAGGACATCCTCATTTGTAAAAACAATATAGATTCTGTCAGTGTCAGTGAGTGTTTTTTTTTTTAGTTGTTATTCAGTAATTCCACAACCTAAGAACTATACTGTAAACAACTTTTTAATTTAGTCTAGCAATTTAGGAAATTGATTCATTTGTATTCATTTGGCCTTTAGATAAAATGTTTTGTAAAGGTCTGGGCCCGTATTTATCAAGCCTCTAAGAATTACTCTCAAGAACACTGATAAAAATTGACTTAAGTCAAAAATCTTGGCTCAAAGCTGTGCTTAAAAGTTAGTTATCAAGCATCTCAGAAGTAATTTAAGTGAAGTGTAGGACTAAAACTCAAGTGTCAGTCTTAGAGATGATTCAGGACACTTTGCTGTGGCACAAATGGGATTTTGGATGACGAAATACACACGGACCAATCAGTGAATAGATTTCCTTATTTAAGAATATTCTCAGATAAATTCACACTGAATAGTTACATTTCTTATAGGAGTTTACATTCAACACACATTTGACAATAAAGAATTTTTAAGAGAATACATTATGGTAAGGAAACAAAGTGTCATCACAACCTTCAATTTAGGGTTGTGCCGACAGACAATAGTATTGTGTATTGAAGATAGTCAGAGATATTGCCTGTTGTTGATGCCTTTGACGACAGCAAGACCATTATCATTAGGAGTTTGAGCTATAGTGCTGAAACCCTGTTGTAATTGTAAGGATTTTTATTATTATTACTCTTCCCTAAAACTAATCGTGCAGACCAAACTGTAAGGCCTAGGGAGCAGAAACACTAACAAGTTTTATGCCTCTGTAATCACGTAGTGATCTCCTCATGCTGAGCAACTTCATTGCTGTCAATCAAATCGTTCATTAAATATTCACAAATATGTCAAAAACCTACTTTTGCGAACTAGTCCTAGGTTTTTCACTTAATCTCGATCAAAAAAAAAAAACTGCAGCGCAGTTCTCTGGACTCTCTAAATCAATAATATCAAAATAATGTTTAATTTTACCCTTAGGGTAGGTATAATGTGGTCATTTATTTAAAAAAAAAAAAAGCGTGTGGTCAATTGCATGCAAAATCAGAACTTCACAAAACTAGGTGAGCACATGTATCATATTATGCCAAACAAGCATGCAAAGTTTCATGGAGCACAGGTGGTGCTATGACAGTTAAAAAGGCTTCAATAAACACAAAATTTCTATGGTAAATGGCTTCAAATTTCTAAAAAAAAAAAAAAGCTCGTATATTCACACAAACACTAGATATTTCATACCATATGATAGATCCCCTCATTCTCATTCTCAACAACTTTGCCTCTAGGACCATTGCTGTCAATCCAACTGTTTTTTAAATATTTAATTATTATTAAAAAAAAAAAAAAAAAAA